>JAWZYT010004834.1:115000-177279 GCA_034508575.1 Petrolisthes manimaculis
TTATTATTATTATTATTATTTCTTCTTTTCAGAGGGAATTTATTTTTTTATTATTATTATTATTATTATTTCTTCTTTTCAGATGAATTTTTTTTTTATTATTATTATTTTATTATTTCTTCTTTTCAGGTGGAATTTTTTTTTATTATTATTATTTTTATTATTATTATTATTATTATTATTTTTTCTTTTCAGGTGGTATTTATTTTTTTTATTATTATTATTTATTGTTATTATTATTATTATTTCTTCTTTTCAGATGGATTTTTTTTATTAGTATTATTTTCATTATTATTATTATTATTATTCTTTCTTCTTTTCAGGTGGAATTTATTTTTTTATTATTATTTTTTATTATTATTATTATTATTATTATTATTTTTATTATTTCTTCTTTTCAGGTGGAATTTTTTTTTTATTATTATTTTATTATTATTATTATTATTATTATTTCTTATTTTCAGGTGGATTTTTTTTTATTATTATTATTTATTATTATTTTTATTATTATTATTATTATTATTTCTTCTTTTCAGGTTAAATTTATTTTTTTATTATTATTATTTTATTATTTCTTCTTTTCAGGTGGAATTTTTTTTTATTATTATTTTTTTATTATTATTATTATTATTATTATTATTTCTTCTTTTCAGGTGGTATTTTTTTTTTTATTATTATTAATTTTATTATTATTATTATTATTTCTTCTTTTCAGATGGATTTTTTTTATTAGTATTATTTTTTTATTAGTATTATTTATTATTTCTTCTTTTCAGATGAATTTTTTTTATTATTATTATTTTATTATTTCTTTTTTTCAGATGGAATTTTTTTATTATTATTTTTTTATTATTATTATTATTATTATTATTATTTCTTCTTTTCAGGTGGTATTTTTTTTTATTATTATTATTAATTTTATTATTATTATTATTATTTCTTCTTTTCAGATGGATTTTTTTTATTAGTATTATTTTTTTATTAGTATTATTTATTATTTCTTCTTTTCAGATGAATTTTTTTTTTATTATTATTATTTTATTATTTCTTTTTTTCAGGTGGAATTTTTTTATTATTATTATTATTTTTATTATTATTATTATTATTATTATTATTTCTTCTTTTCAGGTGGTATTTATTTTTTTTATTATTATTTTTTATTATTATTATTATTATTATTATTTTCTTTTCAGATGGATTTTTTTTATTAGTATTATTTTCATTATTATTATTATTATTATTATTATTTCTTCTTTTCAGGTGGAATTTATTTTTATTATTATTATTATTATTATTATTTCTTCTTTTCAGGTGGAATTTATTTTTTTATTATTATTTTTTATTATTATTATTATTATTTTTATTATTTCTTCTTTTCAGATGGATTTTTTTATTATTATTATTTTCATTATTATTATTATTATTATTATTTCTTCTTTTCAGGTGGAATTTTTTTTTTATTTTTTTTTTATTATTATTATTATTTCTTCTTTTCAGGTGGAATTTATTTTTTTATTATTATTTATTATTATTATTATTATTATTTCTTCTTTTCAGAGGGAATTTATTTTTTTATTATTATTATTATTATTATTTCTTCTTTTCAGATGATTTTTTTTTTATTATTATTATTTTATTATTTCTTCTTTTCAGGTGGATTTTTTTTTTATTATTATTATTATTATTATTATTATTTTTTCTTTTCAGGTGGTATTTATTTTTTTTATTATTATTATTTATTGTTATTTTTTTTATTATTATTATTATTATTTCTTCTTTTCAGATGGATTTTTTTTATTAGTATTATTTTCATTATTATTATTATTATTATTCTTTCTTCTTTTCAGGTGGAATTTATTTTTTTATTATTATTTTTTATTATTATTATTATTATTATTATTATTATTATTATTTTTATTATTTCTTCTTTTCAGGTGGAATTTCTTTTTTTATTATTATTTTATTATTATTATTATTATTATTATTATTATTATTTCTTATTTTCAGGTGGAATTTTTTTTATTATTATTATTTATTATTATTTTTATTATTATTATTATTATTATTTCTTCTTTTCAGGTGAAATTTATTTTTTTATTATTATTATTTTATTATTTCTTCTTTTCAGGTGGATTTTTTTTTTTTATTATTTTTTTTTTATTATTATTATTATTATTATTATTATTATTATTATTTCTTCTTTTCAGGTGGTATTTTTTTTTATTATTATTATTAATTTTATTATTATTATTATTATTTCTTCTTTTCAGATGGATTTTTTTTATTAGTATTATTTTTTTATTAGTATTATTTATTATTTCTTCTTTTCAGATGAATTTTTTTTTTTATTATTATTATTTTATTATTTCTTTTTTTCAGGTGGAATTTTTTTTTTATTATTATTTTTTTATTATTATTATTATTATTATTATTTCTTCTTTTCAGGTGGTATTTATTTTTTTTATTATTATTAATTTTATTATTATTATTATTATTTCTTCTTTTCAGATGGATTTTTTTTATTAGTATTATTTTTTTATTAGTATTATTTATTATTTCTTCTTTTCAGATGAATTTTTTTTTTATTATTATTATTTTATTATTTCTTTTTTTCAGGTGGAATTTTTTTTTTATTATTATTATTTTTTTATTATTATTATTATTATTATTATTATTTCTTCTTTTCAGGTGAAATTTATTTTTTTATTATCATTATTTTATTATTTCTTCTTTTCAGGTGGATTTTTTTTTTATTATTATTATTATTATTATTATTATTTCTTCTTTTCAGGTGGTATTTATTTTTTTTATTATTATTAATTTTATTATTATTATTATTATTTCTTCTTTTCAGATGGATTTTTTTTATTAGTATTATTTTTTTATTAGTATTATTTATTATTTCTTCCTTTCAGATTAATTTTTTTTTTATTATTATTATTTTATTATTTCTTTTTTTCAGGTGGAATTTTTTTTTTATTATTATTATTTTTATTATTATTATTATTATTATTATTATTATTTCTTCTTTTCAGGTGGTATTTTTTTTTTTATTATTATTATTTATTATTATTATTATTATTATTATTTTCTTTTCAGATGGATTTTTTTTATTAGTATTATTTTCATTATTATTATTATTATTATTATTTCTTCTTTTCAGGTGGAATTTATTTTATTATTATTATTATTATTATTATTTCTTCTTTTCAGGTGGAATTTATTTTTTTATTATTATTTTTCATTATTATTATTATTATTATTTCTTCTTTTCAGATGGATTTTTTATTATTATTATTTTTATTATTATTATTATTTCTTCTTTTCAGGTGAAATTTATTTTTTTATTATTATTTTTTATTAATATTATTATTATTTTTATTATTTCTTCTTTTCAGAGGGAATTTATTTTTTTATTATTGTTATTTTTATAATTGTTATTATTATTATTTCTTCTTTTCAGGTGAAATTTATTTTTTTATTATTATTATTTTATTATTTCTTCTTTTCAGGTGGAATTTGTTTTTATTATTATTATTTTTTTATTATTATTATTATTATTATTATTATTTCTTCTTTTCAGGTGGTATTTTTTTTTTTTTATTATTATTAATTTTATTATTATTATTATTATTTCTTCTTTTCAGATGGATTTTTTTTATTAGTATTATTTTTTTATTAGTATTATTTATTATTTCTTCTTTTCAGATGAATTTTTTTTTTATTATTATTATTTTATTATTTCTTTTTTTCAGGTGGAATTTTTTTTTTATTATTATTATTTTATTATTATTATTATTATTATTATTATTATTTCTTATTTTCAGGTGGAATTTTTTTTATTATTATTATTTATTATTATTTTTATTATTATTATTATTATTATTTCTTCTTTTCAGGTGAAATTTATTTTTTTATTATTATTATTTTATTATTTCTTCTTTTCAGGTGGAATTTTTTTTTTTATTATTATTTTTTTATTATTATTATTATTATTATTATTATTTCTTCTTTTCAGGTGGTATTTATTTTTTTTATTATTATTAATTTTATTATTATTATTATTATTTCTTCTTTTCAGATGGATTTTTTTTATTAGTATTATTTTTTTATTAGTATTATTTATTATTTCTTCTTTTCAGATGATTTTTTTTATTATTATTATTATTTTATTATTTCTTTTTTTCAGGTGGAATTTTTTTTTTATTATTATTATTTTTATTATTATTATTATTATTATTATTTCTTCTTTTCAGGTGGTATTTATTTTTTTTATTATTATTATTTATTATTATTATTATTATTATTATTATTTTCTTTTCAGATGGATTTTTTTTATTAGTATTATTTTCATTATTATTATTATTATTATTATTTCTTCTTTTCAGGTGGAATTTATTTTTTTATTATTATTATTATTGTTATTTCTTCTTTTCAGGTGGAATTTATTTTTTTATTATTATTTTTCATTATTATTATTATTATTATTATTTCTTTTTTTCCGATGGATTTTTTATTATTATTATTTTTATTATTATTATTATTTTATTATTATTATTATTATTATTTCTTCTTTTCAGGTGAAATTTATTTTTTTATTATTATTTTTTATTAATATTATTATTATTTTTATTATTTCTTCTTTTCAGAGGGAATTTATTTTTTTATTATTGTTATTTTTGTAATTGTTATTATTATTATTTCTTCTTTTCAGGTGGAATTTATTTTTTTTATTATTATTATTATTATTTCTTCTTTTCAGATGGATTTTTTTTTATTAGTATTATTTTTATTATTATTGTTATTATTATTTCTTCTTTTCAGGTGGAATTTTTGTTTTATTATTATTACTTTTTTTATTATTATTATTATTATTTCTTCTTTTCAGATGGATTTTTTTTTATTATTATTTTTATTATTATTATTATTATTTCTTCTTTTCAGATGGATTTTTTTTTATTATTGTTTTTTTTTTATTATTATTATTATTATTATTATTATTTCTTCTTTTCAGGTGGAATTTATTTTTTTATTATTATTTTTTATTATTATTATTATTATTATTATTATTATTTTTATTTCTTCTTTTCAGGAGGAATTTTTTTTTATTATTATTATTTTATTATTATTATTATTATTATTATTATTTCTTCTTTTCAGGTGAAATTTATTTTTTTATTATTATTATTTTATTATTTCTTCTTTTCAGGTGGAATTTTTTTTTTTTTTTTTTTTTATTATTATTATTATTATTATTTCTTCTTTTCAGGTGGTATTTATTTTTTTATTATTATTAATTTTATTATTATTATTATTATTTCTTCTTTTCAGATGGATTTTTTTTATTAGTATTATTTTTTTATTAGTATTATTTATTATTTCTTCTTTTCAGATGAATTTTTTTATTATTATTATTATTTTATTATTTCTTTTTTTCAGGTGGAATTTTTTTATTATTATTATTATTTTTATTATTATTATTATTATTATTATTTCTTCTTTTCAGGTGGTATTTTTTTTTTTATTATTATTATTTATTATTATTATTATTATTATTATTTTCTTTTCAGATGGATTTTTTTTATTATTATTATTATTATTATTATTATTATTTCTTCTTTTCAGATGGATTTTTTATTATTATTATTTTTATTATTATTATTATTTTATTATTATTATTATTATTATTTCTTCTTTTCAGGTGAAATTTATTTTTTTATTATTATTTTTTATTAATATTATTATTATTTTTATTATTTCTTCTTTTCAGAGGGAATTTATTTTTTTATTATTGTTATTTTTATAATTGTTTTTATTATTATTTCTTCTTTTCAGGTGGAATTTTTTTTTTTTCTTATTATTATTATTTATTATTATTATTATTATTTCTTCTTTTCAGATGGATTTTTTTTATTAGTATTATTTTTATTATTATTATTATTATTATTTCTTCTTTTCAGGTGGAATTTTTTTTTTATTATTATTTTATTATTATTATTATTATTATTATTATTATTATTATTATTATTATTATTATTATTATTATTATTATTATTATTATTATTATTATTATTATTATTATTATTAAAATTATTATTATTATTATTATTATTATTATTTCTTCTTTTCAGGTGAAATTTATTTTTTTATTATTATTTTTTATTATTATTTTTATTATTTCTTCTTTTCAGATGGATTTTTTTATTATTATTATTTTCATTATTATTATTATTATTATTATTTCTTCTTTTCAGGTTGAATTTTTTTTTTTTTTTTTTTTTATTATTATTATTATTTCTTCTTTTCAGGCGGAATTTATTTTTTTATTATTTTTTTTATTATTATTATTATTTCTTCTTTTCAGAGGTATTTTATTTTTTTATTATTATTATTATTATTATTTCTTCTTTTCAGATGAATTTTTTTTTATTATTATTATTTTATTATTTCTTTTTTTCAGGTGGAATTTTTTTTTATTATTATTATTTTTATTATTATTATTATTATTATTATTATTATTATTATTATTTCTTCTTTTCAGGTGGTATTTATTTTTTTTATTATTATTATTTATTATTATTATTATTATTATTATTTTCTTTTCAGATGGATTTTTTTTATTAGTATTATTTTCATTATTATTATTATTATTATTATTATTATTATTATTTCTTCTTTTCAGGTGGAATTTATTTTTTTATTATTATTATTATTATTATTTCTTCTTTTCAGGTGGAATTTATTTTTTTATTATTATTTTTTATTATTATTATTATTATTATTTTTATTATTTCTTCTTTTCAGATGGATTTTTTTTATTAGTATTATTTTCATTATTATTATTATTATTATTATTTCTTCTTTTCAGGTGGATTTTTTTTTTTTTTTTTTTATTATTATTATTATTTCTTCTTTTCAGGTGGAATTTATTTTTTTATTATTATTTATTATTATTATTATTATTATTTCTTCTTTTCAGGTGGAATTTATTTTTTAATTATTATTTATTATTATTATTATTATTATTTCTTCTTTTCAGAGGGAATTTATTTTTTTATTATTATTATTATTATTATTTCTTCTTTTCAGATGAATTTTTTTATTATTATTATTATTTTATTATTTCTTCTTTTCAGGTGGAATTTTTTTTTATTATTATTATTTTTATTATTATTATTATTATTATTATTATTATTCTTTCTTTTCAGGTGGTATTTATTTTTTTTATTATTATTATTTATTGTTATTATTATTATTATTTCTTCTTTTCAGATGGATTTTTTTTATTAGTATTATTTTCATTATTATTATTATTATTATTCTTTCTTCTTTTCAGGTGGAATTTATTTTTTTATAATTATTTTTTATTATTATTATTATTATTATTATTATTTTTATTATTTCTTCTTTTCAGGTGGAATTTTTTTTTTATTATTATTTTATTATTATTATTATTATTATTATTTCTTATTTTCAGGTGGATTTTTTTTTATTATTATTATTTATTATTATTTTTATTATTATTATTATTATTATTTCTTCTTTTCAGGTTAAATTTATTTTTTTATTATTATTATTTTATTATTTCTTCTTTTCAGGTGGAATTTTTTTTTATTATTATTTTTTTATTATTATTATTATTATTATTATTTCTTCTTTTCAGGTGGTATTTTTTTTTTTATTATTATTAATTTTATTATTATTATTATTATTTCTTCTTTTCAGATGGATTTTTTTTATTAGTATTATTTTTTTATTAGTATTATTTATTATTTCTTCTTTTCAGATGAATTTTTTTTTATTATTATTATTTTATTATTTCTTTTTTTCAGATGGAATTTTTTTTTTATTATTTTTTTATTATTATTATTATTATTATTATTATTTCTTCTTTTCAGGTGGTATTTTTTTTTATTATTATTATTAATTTTATTATTATTATTATTATTTCTTCTTTTCAGATGGATTTTTTTTATTAGTATTATTTTTTTATTAGTATTATTTATTATTTCTTCTTTTCAGATGAATTTTTTTTTTATTAGTATTATTTTATTATTTCTTTTTTTCAGGTGGAATTTTTTTATTATTATTATTATTTTTATTATTATTATTATTATTATTATTTCTTCTTTTCAGGTGGTATTTATTTTTTTTATTATTATTATTTATTATTATTATTAATATTATTATTTTCTTTTCAGATGGATTTTTTTTATTAGTATTATTTTCATTATTATTATTATTATTATTATTTCTTCTTTTCAGGTGGAATTTATTTTTATTATTATTATTATTATTATTATTTCTTCTTTTCAGGTGGAATTTATTTTTTTATTATTATTTTTTATTATTATTATTATTATTTTTATTATTTCTTCTTTTCAGATGGATTTTTTTATTATTATTATTTTCATTATTATTATTATTATTATTATTTCTTCTTTTCAGGTGGAATTTTTTTTTTTATTATTTTTTTTATTATTATTATTATTTCTTCTTTTCAGGTGGAATTTATTTTTTTATTATTTTTTATTATTATTATTATTATTATTTCTTCTTTTCAGAGGGAATTTATTTTTTTATTATTATTATTATTATTATTTCTTCTTTTCAGATGATTTTTTTTTTTATTATTATTATTTTATTATTTCTTCTTTTCAGGTGGATTTTTTTTATTATTATTATTATTATTATTATTATTTTTTTTTCTTTTCAGGTGGTATTTATTTTTTTTATTATTATTATTTATTGTTATTTTTTTTATTATTATTATTATTATTTCTTCTTTTCAGATGGATTTTTTTTATTAGTATTATTTTCATTATTATTATTATTATTATTCTTTCTTCTTTTCAGGTGGAATTTATTTTTTTATTATTATTTTTTATTATTATTATTATTATTATTATTATTATTTTTATTATTTCTTCTTTTCAGGTGGAATTTCTTTTTTTATTATTATTTTATTATTATTATTATTATTATTATTATTATTTCTTTTTTTCAGGTGGAATTTTTTTTATTATTATTATTTATTATTATTTTTATTATTATTATTATTATTATTTCTTCTTTTCAGGTGAAATTTATTTTTTTATTATTATTATTTTATTATTTCTTCTTTTCAGGTGGAATTTTTTTTTTTTATTATTTTTTTTTTATTATTATTATTATTATTATTATTATTATTATTATTATTTCTTCTTTTCAGGTGGTATTTTTTTTTATTATTATTATTAATTTTATTATTATTATTATTATTTCTTCTTTTCAGATGGATTTTTTTTATTAGTATTATTTTTTTATTAGTATTATTTATTATTTCTTCTTTTCAGATGATTTTTTTTTTTTATTATTATTATTTTATTATTTCTTTTTTTCAGGTGGAATTTTTTTTTTATTATTATTTTTTTATTATTATTATTATTATTATTATTTCTTCTTTTCAGGTGGTATTTATTTTTTTTATTATTATTAATTTTATTATTATTATTATTATTTCTTCTTTTCAGATGGATTTTTTTTATTAGTATTATTTTTTTATTAGTATTATTTATTATTTCTTCTTTTCAGATGAATTTTTTTTTTATTATTATTATTTTATTATTTCTTTTTTTCAGGTGGAATTTTTTTTTTATTATTATTATTTTTTTATTATTATTATTATTATTATTATTATTTCTTCTTTTCAGGTGAAATTTATTTTTTTATTATCATTATTTTATTATTTCTTCTTTTCAGGTGGATTTTTTTTTTATTATTATTATTATTATTATTATTATTTCTTCTTTTCAGGTGGTATTTATTTTTTTTATTATTATTAATTTTATTATTATTATTATTATTTCTTCTTTTCAGATGGATTTTTTTTATTAGTATTATTTTTTTATTAGTATTATTTATTATTTCTTCCTTTCAGATTAATTTTTTTTTATTATTATTATTTTATTATTTCTTTTTTTCAGGTGGAATTTTTTTTTTATTATTATTATTTTTATTATTATTATTATTATTATTATTATTATTTCTTCTTTTCAGGTGGTATTTTTTTTTATTATTATTATTATTATTTATTATTATTATTATTATTATTATTATTTTCTTTTCAGATGGATTTTTTTTATTAGTATTATTTTCATTATTATTATTATTATTATTATTATTTCTTCTTTTCAGGTGGAATTTATTTTATTATTATTATTATTATTATTATTTCTTCTTTTCAGGTGGAATTTATTTTTTTATTATTATTTTTCATTATTATTATTATTATTATTTCTTCTTTTCAGATGGATTTTTTATTATTATTATTTTTATTATTATTATTATTTCTTCTTTTCAGTTGAAATTTATTTTTTTATTATTTTTTATTAATATTATTATTATTTTTATTATTTCTTCTTTTCAGAGGGAATTTATTTTTTTATTATTGTTATTTTTATAATTGTTATTATTATTATTTCTTCTTTTCAGGTGAAATTTATTTTTTTATTATTATTATTTTATTATTTCTTCTTTTCAGGTGGAATTTTTTTTTATTATTATTATTTTTTTATTATTATTATTATTATTATTATTATTTCTTCTTTTCAGGTGGTATTTATTTTTTTTTATTATTATTAATTTTATTATTATTATTATTATTTCTTCTTTTCAGATGGATTTTTTTTATTAGTATTATTTTTTTATTAGTATTATTTATTATTTCTTCTTTTCAGATGAATTTTTTTTTTATTATTATTATTTTATTATTTCTTTTTTTCAGGTGGAATTTTTTTTTTATTATTATTATTTTATTATTATTATTATTATTATTATTATTATTTCTTATTTTCAGGTGGAATTTTTTTTATTATTATTATTTATTATTATTTTTATTATTATTATTATTATTATTATTTCTTCTTTTCAGGTGAAATTTATTTTTTTATTATTATTATTTTATTATTTCTTTTTTTCAGGTGGAATTTTTTTTTTATTATTATTTTTTTATTATTATTATTATTATTATTATTTCTTCTTTTCAGGTGGTATTTATTTTTTTTATTATTATTAATTTTATTATTATTATTATTATTATTTCTTCTTTTCAGATGGATTTTTTTTATTAGTATTATTTTTTTATTAGTATTATTTATTATTTCTTCTTTTCAGATGAATTTTTTTTTTATTATTATTATTTTATTATTTCTTTTTTTCAGGTGGAATTTTTTTTTTATTATTATTATTTTTTTATTATTATTATTATTATTATTATTATTTCTTCTTTTCAGGTGAAATTTATTTTTTTATTATCATTATTTTATTATTTCTTCTTTTCAGGTGGATTTTTTTTTTATTATTATTATTATTATTATTATTATTTCTTCTTTTCAGGTGGTATTTATTTTTTTTATTATTATTAATTTTATTATTATTATTATTATTTCTTCTTTTCAGATGGATTTTTTTTATTAGTATTATTTTTTTATTAGTATTATTTATTATTTCTTCCTTTCAGATTAATTTTTTTTTTATTATTATTATTTTATTATTTCTTTTTTTCAGGTGGAATTTTTTTTTTATTATTATTATTTTTATTATTATTATTATTATTATTATTATTATTTCTTCTTTTCAGGTGGTATTTTTTTTTTTATTATTATTATTTATTATTATTATTATTATTATTATTTTCTTTTCAGATGGATTTTTTTTATTAGTATTATTTTCATTATTATTATTATTATTATTATTTCTTCTTTTCAGGTGGAATTTATTTTATTATTATTATTATTATTATTATTTCTTCTTTTCAGGTGGAATTTATTTTTTTATTATTATTTTTCATTATTATTATTATTATTATTTCTTCTTTTCAGATGGATTTTTTATTATTATTATTTTTATTATTATTATTATTTCTTCTTTTCAGGTGAAATTTATTTTTTTATTATTATTTTTTATTAATATTATTATTATTTTTATTATTTCTTCTTTTCAGAGGGAATTTATTTTTTTATTATTGTTATTTTTATAATTGTTATTATTATTATTTCTTCTTTTCAGGTGAAATTTATTTTTTTATTATTATTATTTTATTATTTCTTCTTTTCAGGTGGAATTTTTTTTTATTATTATTATTTTTTTATTATTATTATTATTATTATTATTATTTCTTCTTTTCAGGTGGTATTTTTTTTTTTTTATTATTATTAATTTTATTATTATTATTATTATTTCTTCTTTTCAGATGGATTTTTTTTATTAGTATTATTTTTTTATTAGTATTATTTATTATTTCTTCTTTTCAGATGAATTTTTTTTTTATTATTATTATTTTATTATTTCTTTTTTTCAGGTGGAATTTTTTTTTTATTATTATTATTTTATTATTATTATTATTATTATTATTATTTCTTATTTTCAGGTGGAATTTTTTTTATTATTATTATTTATTATTATTTTTATTATTATTATTATTATTATTTCTTCTTTTCAGGTGAAATTTATTTTTTTATTATTATTATTTTATTATTTCTTCTTTTCAGGTGGAATTTTTTATTTTTATTATTATTTTTTTATTATTATTATTATTATTATTATTTCTTCTTTTCACGTGGTATTTATTTTTTTTATTATTATTAATTTTATTATTATTATTATTATTTCTTCTTTTCAGATGGATTTTTTTTATTAGTATTATTTTTTTATTAGTATTATTTATTATTTCTTCTTTTCAGATGATTTTTTTTTTTATTATTATTATTTTATTATTTCTTTTTTTCAGGTGGAATTTTTTTTTTATTATTATTATTTTTATTATTATTATTATTATTATTATTTCTTCTTTTCAGGTGGTATTTATTTTTTTTATTATTATTATTTATTATTATTATTATTATTATTATTATTTTCTTTTCAGATGGATTTTTTTTATTAGTATTATTTTCATTATTATTATTATTATTATTATTTCTTCTTTTCAGGTGGAATTTATTTTTTTTTTATTATTATTATTGTTATTTCTTCTTTTCAGGTGGAATTTATTTTTTTATTATTATTTTTCATTATTATTATTATTATTATTATTTCTTTTTTTCAGATGGATTTTTTATTATTATTATTTTTATTATTATTATTATTTTATTATTATTATTATTATTATTTCTTCTTTTCAGGTGAAATTTATTTTTTTATTATTATTTTTTATTAATATTATTATTATTTTTATTATTTCTTCTTTTCAGAGGGAATTTATTTTTTTATTATTGTTATTTTTGTAATTGTTATTATTATTATTTCTTCTTTTCAGGTGGAATTTATTTTTTTTATTATTATTATTATTATTTCTTCTTTTCAGATGGATTTTTTTTTATTAGTATTATTTTTATTATTATTGTTATTATTATTTCTTCTTTTCAGGTGGAATTTTTGTTTTATTATTATTACTTTTTTTATTATTATTATTATTATTTCTTCTTTTCAGATGGATTTTTTTTTATTATTATTTTTATTATTATTATTATTATTTCTTCTTTTCAGATGGATTTTTTTTTATTATTGTTTTTTTTTTATTATTATTATTATTATTATTATTATTTCTTCTTTTCAGGTGGAATTTATTTTTTTATTATTATTTTTTATTATTATTATTATTATTATTATTATTATTATTTTTATTTCTTCTTTTCAGGAGGAATTTTTTTTTATTATTATTATTTTATTATTATTATTATTATTATTATTATTTCTTCTTTTCAGGTGAAATTTATTTTTTTATTATTATTATTTTATTATTTCTTCTTTTCAGGTGGAATTTTTTTTTTTTTTTTTTTTATTATTATTATTATTATTATTTCTTCTTTTCAGGTGGTATTTATTTTTTTATTATTATTAATTTTATTATTATTATTATTATTTCTTCTTTTCAGATGGATTTTTTTTATTAGTATTATTTTTTTATTAGTATTATTTATTATTTCTTCTTTTCAGATGAATTTTTTTATTATTATTATTATTTTATTATTTCTTTTTTTCAGGTGGAATTTTTTTATTATTATTATTATTTTTATTATTATTATTATTATTATTATTATTTCTTCTTTTCAGGTGGTATTTTTTTTTTATTATTATTATTTATTATTATTATTATTATTATTATTTTCTTTTCAGATGGATTTTTATTATTATTATTATTATTATTATTATTATTATTTCTTCTTTTCAGATGGATTTTTTATTATTATTATTTTTATTATTATTATTATTTTATTATTATTATTATTATTATTTCTTCTTTTCAGGTGAAATTTATTTTTTTATTATTATTTTTTATTAATATTATTATTATTTTTATTATTTCTTCTTTTCAGAGGGAATTTATTTTTTTATTATTGTTATTTTTATAATTGTTTTTATTATTATTTCTTCTTTTCAGGTGGAATTTTTTTTTTTCTTATTATTATTATTTATTATTATTATTATTATTTCTTCTTTTCAGATGGATTTTTTTTATTAGTATTATTTTTATTATTATTATTATTATTATTTCTTCTTTTCAGGTGGAATTTTTTTTTTATTATTATTTTATTATTATTATTATTATTATTATTATTATTATTATTATTATTATTATTATTATTATTATTATTATTATTATTATTATTATTATTATTATTATTATTATTAAAATTATTATTATTATTATTATTATTATTATTTCTTCTTTTCAGGTGAAATTTATTTTTTTATTATTATTTTTTATTATTATTTTTATTATTTCTTCTTTTCAGATGGATTTTTTTATTATTATTATTTTCATTATTATTATTATTATTATTATTTCTTCTTTTCAGGTTGAATTTTTTTTTTTTTTATTTTTTTTATTATTATTATTATTTCTTCTTTTCAGGCGGAATTTATTTTTTTATTATTTTTTTTATTATTATTATTATTTCTTCTTTTCAGAGGTATTTTATTTTTTTATTATTATTATTATTATTATTTCTTCTTTTCAGATGAATTTTTTTTTATTATTATTATTTTATTATTTCTTTTTTTCAGGTGGAATTTTTTTTTATTATTATTATTTTTATTATTATTATTATTATTATTATTATTATTATTATTATTTCTTCTTTTCAGGTGGTATTTATTTTTTTTATTATTATTATTTATTATTATTATTATTATTATTATTTTCTTTTCAGATGGATTTTTTTTATTAGTATTATTTTCATTATTATTATTATTATTATTATTATTATTATTATTTCTTCTTTTCAGGTGGAATTTATTTTTTTATTATTATTATTATTATTATTTCTTCTTTTCAGGTGGAATTTATTTTTTTATTATTATTTTTTATTATTATTATTATTATTATTTTTATTATTTCTTCTTTTCAGATGGATTTTTTTTATTAGTATTATTTTCATTATTATTATTATTATTATTATTTCTTCTTTTCAGGTGGAATTTTTTTTTTTTTTTTTTATTATTATTATTATTTCTTCTTTTCAGGTGGAATTTATTTTTTTATTATTATTTATTATTATTATTATTATTATTTCTTCTTTTCAGGTGGAATTTATTTTTTAATTATTATTTATTATTATTATTATTATTATTTCTTCTTTTCAGAGGGAATTTATTTTTTTATTATTATTATTATTATTATTTCTTCTTTTCAGATGAATTTTTTTATTATTATTATTATTTTATTATTTCTTCTTTTCAGGTGGAATTTTTTTTTATTATTATTATTTTTATTATTATTATTATTATTATTATTATTATTATTCTTTCTTTTCAGGTGGTATTTATTTTTTTTATTATTATTATTTATTGTTATTATTATTATTATTTCTTCTTTTCAGATGGATTTTTTTTATTAGTATTATTTTCATTATTATTATTATTATTATTCTTTCTTCTTTTCAGGTGGAATTTATTTTTTTATTATTATTTTTTATTATTATTATTATTATTATTATTATTATTTTTATTATTTCTTCTTTTCAGGTGGAATTTTTTTTTTATTATTATTTTATTATTATTATTATTATTATTATTTCTTATTTTCAGGTGGATTTTTTTTTATTATTATTATTTATTATTATTTTTATTATTATTATTATTATTATTTCTTCTTTTCAGGTTAAATTTATTTTTTTATTATTATTATTTTATTATTTCTTCTTTTCAGGTGGAATTTTTTTTTATTATTATTTTTTTATTATTATTATTATTATTATTATTTCTTCTTTTCAGGTGGTATTTTTTTTTTTATTATTATTAATTTTATTATTATTATTATTATTTCTTCTTTTCAGATGGATTTTTTTTATTAGTATTATTTTTTTATTAGTATTATTTATTATTTCTTCTTTTCAGATGAATTTTTTTTTATTATTATTATTTTATTATTTCTTTTTTTCAGATGGAATTTTTTTATTATTATTTTTTTATTATTATTATTATTATTATTATTATTTCTTCTTTTCAGGTGGTATTTTTTTTTATTATTATTATTAATTTTATTATTATTATTATTATTTCTTCTTTTCAGATGGATTTTTTTTATTAGTATTATTTTTTTATTAGTATTATTTATTATTTCTTCTTTTCAGATGAATTTTTTTTTTATTAGTATTATTTTATTATTTCTTTTTTTCAGGTGGAATTTTTTTATTATTATTATTATTTTTATTATTATTATTATTATTATTATTTCTTCTTTTCAGGTGGTATTTATTTTTTTTATTATTATTATTTATTATTATTATTAATATTATTATTTTCTTTTCAGATGGATTTTTTTTATTAGTATTATTTTCATTATTATTATTATTATTATTATTTCTTCTTTTCAGGTGGAATTTATTTTTATTATTATTATTATTATTATTATTTCTTCTTTTCAGGTGGAATTTATTTTTTTATTATTATTTTTTATTATTATTATTATTATTTTTATTATTTCTTCTTTTCAGATGGATTTTTTTATTATTATTATTTTCATTATTATTATTATTATTATTATTTCTTCTTTTCAGGTGGAATTTTTTTTTTTATTATTTTTTTTATTATTATTATTATTTCTTCTTTTCAGGTGGAATTTATTTTTTTATTATTTTTTATTATTATTATTATTATTATTTCTTCTTTTCAGAGGGAATTTATTTTTTTATTATTATTATTATTATTATTTCTTCTTTTCAGATGATTTTTTTTTTTATTATTATTATTTTATTATTTCTTCTTTTCAGGTGGATTTTTTTTATTATTATTATTATTATTATTATTATTATTTTTTCTTTTCAGGTGGTATTTATTTTTTTTATTATTATTATTTATTGTTATTTTTTTTATTATTATTATTATTATTTCTTCTTTTCAGATGGATTTTTTTTATTAGTATTATTTTCATTATTATTATTATTATTATTCTTTCTTCTTTTCAGGTGGAATTTATTTTTTTATTATTATTTTTTATTATTATTATTATTATTATTATTATTATTTTTATTATTTCTTCTTTTCAGGTGGAATTTCTTTTTTTATTATTATTTTATTATTATTATTATTATTATTATTATTATTTCTTTTTTTCAGGTGGAATTTTTTTTATTATTATTATTTATTATTATTTTTATTATTATTATTATTATTATTTCTTCTTTTCAGGTGAAATTTATTTTTTTATTATTATTATTTTATTATTTCTTCTTTTCAGGTGGAATTTTTTTTTTTTTTTATTTTTTTTTTATTATTATTATTATTATTATTATTATTATTATTATTATTTCTTCTTTTCAGGTGGTATTTTTTTTTATTATTATTATTAATTTTATTATTATTATTATTATTTCTTCTTTTCAGATGGATTTTTTTTATTAGTATTATTTTTTTATTAGTATTATTTATTATTTCTTCTTTTCAGATGAATTTTTTTTTTTATTATTATTATTTTATTATTTCTTTTTTTCAGGTGGAATTTTTTTTTTATTATTATTTTTTTATTATTATTATTATTATTATTATTTCTTCTTTTCAGGTGGTATTTATTTTTTTTATTATTATTAATTTTATTATTATTATTATTATTTCTTCTTTTCAGATGGATTTTTTTTATTAGTATTATTTTTTTATTAGTATTATTTATTATTTCTTCTTTTCAGATGAATTTTTTTTTTATTATTATTATTTTATTATTTCTTTTTTTCAGGTGGAATTTTTTTTTTATTATTATTATTTTTTTATTATTATTATTATTATTATTATTATTTCTTCTTTTCAGGTGAAATTTATTTTTTTATTATCATTATTTTATTATTTCTTCTTTTCAGGTGGATTTTTTTTTTTATTATTATTATTATTATTATTATTATTTCTTCTTTTCAGGTGGTATTTATTTTTTTTATTATTATTAATTTTATTATTATTATTATTATTTCTTCTTTTCAGATGGATTTTTTTTATTAGTATTATTTTTTTATTAGTATTATTTATTATTTCTTCCTTTCAGATTAATTTTTTTTTATTATTATTATTTTATTATTTCTTTTTTTCAGGTGGAATTTTTTTTTTATTATTATTATTTTTATTATTATTATTATTATTATTATTATTATTTCTTCTTTTCAGGTGGTATTTTTTTTTTATTATTATTATTTATTATTATTATTATTATTATTATTATTTTCTTTTCAGATGGATTTTTTTTATTAGTATTATTTTCATTATTATTATTATTATTATTATTTCTTCTTTTCAGGTGGAATTTATTTTATTATTATTATTATTATTATTATTTCTTCTTTTCAGGTGGAATTTATTTTTTTATTATTATTTTTCATTATTATTATTATTATTATTTCTTCTTTTCAGATGGATTTTTTATTATTATTATTTTTATTATTATTATTATTTCTTCTTTTCAGTTGAAATTTATTTTTTTATTATTTTTTATTAATATTATTATTATTTTTATTATTTCTTCTTTTCAGAGGGAATTTATTTTTTTATTATTGTTATTTTTATAATTGTTATTATTATTATTTCTTCTTTTCAGGTGAAATTTATTTTTTTATTATTATTATTTTATTATTTCTTCTTTTCAGGTGGAATTTTTTTTTATTATTATTATTTTTTTATTATTATTATTATTATTATTATTATTTCTTCTTTTCAGGTGGTATTTATTTTTTTTTATTATTATTAATTTTATTATTATTATTATTATTTCTTCTTTTCAGATGGATTTTTTTTATTAGTATTATTTTTTTATTAGTATTATTTATTATTTCTTCTTTTCAGATGAATTTTTTTTTTATTATTATTATTTTATTATTTCTTTTTTTCAGGTGGAATTTTTTTTTTATTATTATTATTTTATTATTATTATTATTATTATTATTATTATTTCTTATTTTCAGGTGGAATTTTTTTTATTATTATTATTTATTATTATTTTTATTATTATTATTATTATTATTTCTTCTTTTCAGGTGAAATTTATTTTTTTATTATTATTATTTTATTATTTCTTCTTTTCAGGTGGAATTTTTTTTTTTATTATTATTTTTTTATTATTATTATTATTATTATTATTTCTTCTTTTCAGGTGGTATTTATTTTTTTTATTATTATTAATTTTATTATTATTATTATTATTTCTTCTTTTCAGATGGATTTTTTTTATTAGTATTATTTTTTTATTAGTATTATTTATTATTTCTTCTTTTCAGATGATTTTTTTTTTTATTATTATTATTTTATTATTTCTTTTTTTCAGGTGGAATTTTTTTTTTATTATTATTATTTTTATTATTATTATTATTATTATTATTTCTTCTTTTCAGGTGGTATTTATTTTTTTTATTATTATTATTTATTATTATTATTATTATTATTATTATTTTCTTTTCAGATGGATTTTTTTTATTAGTATTATTTTCATTATTATTATTATTATTATTATTTCTTCTTTTCAGGTGGAATTTATTTTTTTATTATTATTATTATTGTTATTTCTTCTTTTCAGGTGGAATTTATTTTTTTATTATTATTTTTCATTATTATTATTATTATTATTATTTCTTTTTTTCAGATGGATTTTTTATTATTATTATTTTTATTATTATTATTATTTTATTATTATTATTATTATTATTTCTTCTTTTCAGGTGAAATTTATTTTTTTATTATTATTTTTTATTAATATTATTATTATTTTTATTATTTCTTCTTTTCAGAGGGAATTTATTTTTTTATTATTGTTATTTTTGTAATTGTTATTATTATTATTTCTTCTTTTCAGGTGGAATTTATTTTTTTTATTATTATTATTATTATTTCTTCTTTTCAGATGGATTTTTTTTTATTAGTATTATTTTTATTATTATTGTTATTATTATTTCTTCTTTTCAGGTGGAATTTTTGTTTTATTATTATTACTTTTTTTATTATTATTATTATTATTTCTTCTTTTCAGATGGATTTTTTTTTATTATTATTTTTATTATTATTATTATTATTTCTTCTTTTCAGATGGAATTTTTTTTATTATTGTTTTTTTTTTTATTATTATTATTATTATTATTATTTCTTCTTTTCAGGTGGAATTTATTTTTTTATTATTATTTTTTATTATTATTATTATTATTATTATTATTTTTATTATTTCTTCTTTTCAGGAGGAATTTTTTTTTATTATTATTATTTTATTATTATTATTATTATTATTATTATTATTATTTCTTATTTTCAGGTGGAATTTTTTTTATTATTATTATTTATTATTATTTTTATTATTATTATTATTATTATTATTTCTTCTTTTCAGGTGAAATTTATTTTTTTATTATTATTATTTTATTATTTCTTCTTTTCAGGTGGAATTTTTTTTTTTTTTTTTTTTTTTTATTATTATTATTATTATTATTTCTTCTTTTCAGGTGGTATTTATTTTTTTATTATTATTAATTTTATTATTATTATTATTATTTCTTCTTTTCAGATGGATTTTTTTTATTAGTATTATTTATTATTTCTTCTTTTCAGATGAATTTTTTTATTATTATTATTATTTTATTATTTCTTTTTTTCAGGTGGAATTTTTTTATTATTATTATTATTTTTATTATTATTATTATTATTATTATTATTTCTTCTTTTCAGGTGGTATTTTTTTTTTTTATTATTATTATTTATTATTATTATTATTATTATTATTATTTTCTTTTCAGATGGATTTTTTTTATTATTATTATTATTATTATTATTATTATTTCTTCTTTTCAGGTGGAATTTATTTATTTTTTATTATTATTATTATTATTTCTTCTTTTCAGGTGGAATTTATTTTTTTATTATTATTTTTCATTATTATTATTATTATTATTTCTTCTTTTCAGATGGATTTTTTATTATTATTATTTTTATTATTATTATTATTTTATTATTATTATTATTATTATTTCTTCTTTTCAGGTGAAATTTATTTTTTTATTATTATTTTTTATTAATATTATTATTATTTTTATTATTTCTTCTTTTCAGAGGGAATTTATTTTTTTATTATTGTTATTTTTATAATTGTTTTTATTATTATTTCTTCTTTTCAGGTGGAATTTTTTTTTTCTTATTATTATTATTTATTATTATTATTATTATTTCTTCTTTTCAGATGGATTTTTTTTATTAGTATTATTTTTATTATTATTATTATTATTATTTCTTCTTTTCAGGTGGAATTTTTTTTTTATTATTATTTTATTATTATTATTATTATTATTATTATTATTATTATTATTATTATTATTATTATTATTATTATTATTATTATTATTATTATTATTATTATTATTATTATTAAAATTATTATTATTATTATTATTATTTCTTCTTTTTAGGTGAAATTTATTTTTTTATTATTTTTTATTATTATTTTTATTATTTCTTCTTTTCAGATGGATTTTTTTATTATTATTATTTTCATTATTATTATTATTATTATTATTTCTTCTTTTCAGGTTGAATTTTTTTTTTTTTTTTATTATTATTATTATTATTTCTTCTTTTCAGGCGGAATTTATTTTTTTATTATTTTTTTTATTATTATTATTATTTCTTCTTTTCAGAGGTATTTTATTTTTTTATTATTATTATTATTATTATTTCTTCTTTTCAGATGAATTTTTTTTTATTATTATTATTTTATTATTTCTTCTTTTCAGGTGGAATTTTTTTTTATTATTATTATTTTTATTATTATTATTATTATTATTATTTCTTCTTTTCAGGTGGTATTTTTTTTTTTATTATTATTATTTATTATTATTATTATTATTATTATTTTCTTTTCAGATGGATTTTTTTTATTAGTATTATTTTAATTATTATTATTATTATTATTCTTTCTTCTTTTCTGGTGGAATTTATTTTTTTATTATTATTATTATTATTATTTCTTCTTTTCAGGTGGAATTTATTTTTTTATTATTATTTTTCATTATTATTATTATTATTATTTCTTCTTTTCAGGTGGATTTTTTTTTTTTTTATTATTATTATTATTATTATTATTATTATTATTATTATTTCTTCTTTTCAGGTGGTATTTATTTTTTTATTATTATTAATTTTATTATTATTATTATTATTTCTTCTTTTCAGATGGATTTTTTTTATTAGTATTATTTTTTTATTAGTATTATTTATTATTTCTTCTTTTCAGATGAATTTTTTTTATTATTATTATTATTTTATTATTTCTTTTTTTCAGGTGGAATTTTTTATTATTATTATTATTTTTATTATTATTATTATTATTATTATTATTATTTCTTCTTTTCAGGTGGAATTTATTTTTTTATTATTATTTTTCATTATTATTATTATTATTATTTCTTCTTTTCAGATGGATTTTTTATAATTATTATTTTTATTATTATTATTATTTTATTATTATTATTATTATTATTTCTTCTTTTCAGGTGAAATTTATTTTTTTATTATTATTTTTTATTAATATTATTATTATTTTTATTATTTCTTCTTTTCAGTGGGAATTTATTTTTTTATTATTGTTATTTTTATAATTGTTATTATTATTATTTCTTCTTTTCAGGTGGAATTTTTTTTTTATTATTATTATTATTTATTATTATTATTATTATTTCTTCTTTTCAGATGGATTTTTTTTTATTAGTATTATTTTTATTATTATTATTATTATTATTTCTTCTTTTCAGGTGGAATTTATTTTTTATTATTATTATTTTATTATTATTATTATTATTATTATTATTTCTTCTTTTCAGGTGGAATTTTTTTTTTATTATTATTATTTTTCATTATTATTATTATTATTATTTCTTCTTTTCAGATGGATTTTTTTTATTAGTATTATTTTTTTATTAGTATTATTTATTATTTCTTCTTTTCAGATGAATTTTTTTTTATTATTATTATTATTTTATTATTTCTTTTTTTCAGGTGGAATTTTTTTTTTATTATTATTTTTTTATTATTATTATTATTATTATTATTTCTTCTTTTCAGGTGGTATTTATTTTTTTTATTATTATTAATTTTATTATTATTATTATTATTTCTTCTTTTCAGATGGATTTTTTTTATTAGTATTATTTTTTTATTAGTATTATTTATTATTTCTTCTTTTCAGATGATTTTTTTTTTATTATTATTATTTTATTATTTCTTTTTTTCAGGTGGAATTTTTTTTATTATTATTATTATTTTTTTTATTATTATTATTATTATTATTTCTTCTTTTCAGGTGAAATTTATTTTTTTATTATCATTATTTTATTATTTCTTCTTTTCAGGTGGATTTTTTTTTTATTATTATTATTTTTTATTATTATTATTATTATTATTATTATTTCTTCTTTTCAGGTGGTATTTATTTTTTTTATTATTATTAATTTTATTATTATTATTATTATTTCTTCTTTTCAGATGGATTTTTTTTATTAGTATTATTTTTTTATTAGTATTATTTATTATTTCTTCTTTTCAGATGTATTTTTTTTTATTATTATTATTTTATTATTTCTTTTTTTCAGGTGGAATTTTTTTTTTATTATTATTATTTTTTTATTATTATTATTATTATTATTATTATTTCTTCTTTTCAGGTGAAATTTATTTTTTTATTATCATTATTTTATTATTTCTTCTTTTCAGGTGGATTTTTTTTTTATTATTATTATTATTATTATTATTATTTCTTCTTTTCAGGTGGTATTTATTTTTTTTATTATTATTAATTTTATTATTATTATTATTATTTCTTCTTTTCAGATGGATTTTTTTTATTAGTATTATTTATTATTTCTTCCTTTCAGATTAATTTTTTTTTTATTATTATTATTTTATTATTTCTTTTTTTCAGGTGGAATTTTTTTTTTATTATTATTATTTTTATTATTATTATTATTATTATTATTATTATTTCTTCTTTTCAGGTGGTATTTTTTTTTTTTATTATTTTTATTTATTATTATTATTATTATTATTATTTTCTTTTCAGATGGATTTTTTTTATTAGTATTATTTTCATTATTATTATTATTATTATTATTATTTCTTCTTTTCAGGTGGAATTTATTTTATTATTATTATTATTATTATTATTTCTTCTTTTCAGGTGGAATTTATTTTTTTATTATTATTTTTCATTATTATTATTATTATTATTTCTTCTTTTCAGATGGATTTTTTATTATTATTATTTTTATTATTATTATTATTTCATTATTATTATTATTATTATTTCTTCTTTTCAGGTGAAATTTATTTTTTTATTATTATTTTTTATTAATATTATTATTATTTTTATTATTTCTTCTTTTCAGAGGGAATTTATTTTTTTATTATTGTTATTTTTATAATTGTTATTATTATTATTTCTTCTTTTCAGGTGAAATTTATTTTTTTATTATTATTATTTTATTATTTCTTCTTTTCAGGTGGAATTTTTTTTTTTTATTATTATTTTTTTATTATTATTATTATTATTATTATTTCTTCTTTTCAGGTGGTATTTTTTTTTTTTATTATTATTAATTTTATTATTATTATTATTATTTCTTCTTTTCAGATGGATTTTTTTTATTAGTATTATTTTTTTATTAGTATTATTTATTATTTCTTCTTTTCAGATGAATTTTTTTTTTATTATTATTATTTTATTATTTCTTTTTTTCAGGTGGAATTTTTTTTTTATTATTATTATTTTATTATTATTATTATTATTATTATTATTATTATTTCTTATTTTCAGGTGGAATTTTTTTTATTATTATTATTTATTATTATTTTTATTATTATTATTATTATTATTTCTTCTTTTCAGGTGAAATTTATTTTTTTATTATTATTATTTTATTATTTCTTCTTTTCAGGTGGAATTTTTTTTTTTTATTATTATTTTTTTATTATTATTATTATTATTATTATTTCTTCTTTTCAGGTGGTATTTATTTTTTTTATTATTATTATTTATTATTATTATTATTATTATTATTATTTTCTTTTCAGATGGATTTTTTTTATTAGTATTATTTTCATTATTATTATTATTATTATTATTTCTTCTTTTCAGGTGGAATTTATTTTTTTATTATTATTATTATTGTTATTTCTTCTTTTCAGGTGGAATTTATTTTTTTATTATTATTTTTCATTATTATTATTATTATTATTATTATTTCTTTTTTTCAGATGGATTTTTTATTATTATTATTTTTATTATTATTATTATTTTATTATTATTATTATTATTATTTCTTCTTTTCAGGTGAAATTTATTTTTTTATTATTATTTTTTATTAATATTATTATTATTTTTATTATTTCTTCTTTTCAGAGGGAATTTATTTTTTTATTATTGTTATTTTTGTAATTGTTATTATTATTATTTCTTCTTTTCAGGTGGAATTTATTTTTATTATTATTATTATTATTATTATTTCTTCTTTTCAGATGGATTTTTTTTTATTATTATTTTTATTATTATTAATATTATTTCTTCTTTTCAGATGGAATTTTTTTTATTATTGTTTTTTTTTATTATTATTATTATTATTATTATTTCTTCTTTTCAGGTGGAATTTATTTTTTTATTATTATTTATTATTATTATTATTATTATTATTATTATTTTTATTATTTCTTCTTTTCAGGAGGAATTTTTTTTATTATTATTATTTTATTATTATTATTATTATTATCATTATTATTATTTCTTATTTTCAGGTGGAATTTTTTTTATTATTATTATTTATTATTATTTTTATTATTATTATTATTATTATTATTTCCTCTTTTCAGGTGAAATTTATTTTTTTATTATTATTATTTTATTATTTCTTCTTTTCAGGTGGAATTTTTTTTTTTTTTTTTATTTTTTTATTATTATTATTATTATTATTATTTCTTCTTTTCAGGTGGTATTTATTTTTTTATTATTATTAATTTTATTATTATTATTATTATTTCTTCTTTTCAGATGGATTTTTTTTATTAGTATTATTTTTTTATTAGTATTATTTATTATTTCTTCTTTTCAGATGAATTTTTTTATTATTATTATTATTTTATTATTTCTTTTTTTCAGGTGGAATTTTTTTATTATTATTATTATTTTTATTATTATTATTATTATTATTATTATTTCTTCTTTTCAGGTGGTATTTATTTTTTTTATTATTATTATTTATTATTATTATTATTATTATTATTTTCTTTTCAGATGGATTTTTATTATTATTATTATTATTATTATTATTATTATTATTTCTTCTTTTCAGGTGGAATTTATTTTTTTATTATTATTATTATTATTATTTCTTCTTTTCAGGTGGAATTTATTTTTTTATTATTATTTTTCATTATTATTATTATTATTATTATTTCTTCTTTTCAGATGGATTTTTTATTATTATTATTTTTATTATTATTATTATTTTATTATTATTATTATTATTATTTCTTCTTTTCAGGTGAAATTTATTTTTTTATTATTATTTTTTATTAATATTATTATTATTTTTATTATTTCTTCTTTTCAGAGGGAATTTATTTTTTTATTATTGTTATTTTTATAATTGTTTTTATTATTATTTCTTCTTTTCAGGTGGAATTTATTTTTTTTCTTATTATTATTATTTATTATTATTATTATTATTTCTTCTTTTCAGATGGATTTTTTTTATTAGTATTATTTTTATTATTATTATTATTATTATTTCTTCTTTTCAGGTGGAATTTTTTTTTTATTATTATTTTATTATTATTATTATTATTATTATTATTATTATTATTATTATTATTATTATTATTATTATTATTATTATTTCTTCTTTTCAGGTGAAATTTATTTTTTTATTATTATTTTTTATTATTATTTTTATTATTTCTTCTTTTCAGATGGATTTTTTTATTATTATTATTTTCATTATTATTATTATTATTATTATTTCTTCTTTTCAGGTTGAATTTTTTTTTTATTATTATTTTTATTATTATTATTATTTCTTCTTTTCAGGCGGAATTTATTTTTTTATTATTTTTTTTATTATTATTATTATTTCTTCTTTTCAAAGGTATTTTATTTTTTTATTATTATTATTATTATTATTTCTTCTTTTCAGATGAATTTTTTTTTATTATTATTATTTTATTATTTCTTCTTTTCAGGTGGAATTTTTTTTTTATTATTATTATTTTTATTATTATTATTATTATTATTATTATTTCTTCTTTTCAGGTGGTATTTTTTTTTTTTATTATTATTATTATTTATTATTATTATTATTATTATTATTTTCTTTTCAGATGGATTTTTTTTATTAGTATTATTTTAATTATTATTATTATTATTATTCTTTCTTCTTTTCAGGTGGAATTTATTTTATTATTATTATTATTATTATTATTATTTCTTCTTTTCAGGTGGAATTTATTTTTTTATTATTATTTTTCATTATTATTATTTCTTCTTTTCAGGTGGATTTTTTTTTTTTTTTTTATTATTATTATTATTATTATTATTATTATTATTATTTCTTCTTTTCAGGTGGTATTTATTTTTTTATTATTATTAATTTTATTATTATTATTATTATTTCTTCTTTTCAGATGGATTTTTTTTATTAGTATTATTTTTTTATTAGTATTATTTATTATTTCTTCTTTTCAGATGAATTTTTTTTATTATTATTATTATTTTATTATTTCTTTTTTTCAGGTGGAATTTTTTATTATTATTATTATTTTTATTATTATTATTATTATTATTATTATTTCTTCTTTTCAGGTGGAATTTATTTTTTTATTATCATTTTTCATTATTATTATTATTATTATTTCTTCTTTTCAGATGGATTTTTTATTATTATTATTTTTATTATTATTATTATTTTATTATTATTATTATTATTATTTCTTCTTTTCAGGTGAAATTTATTTTTTTATTATTATTTTTTATTAATATTATTATTATTTTTATTATTTCTTCTTTTCAGTGGGAATTTATTTTTTTATTATTGTTATTTTTATAATTGTTATTATTATTATTTCTTCTTTTCAGGTGGAATTTTTTTTTATTATTATTATTATTTATTATTATTATTATTATTTCTTCTTTTCAGATGGATTTTTTTTATTAGTATTATTTTTATTATTATTATTATTATTATTTCTTCTTTTCAGGTGGAATTTATTTTTTATTATTATTATTTTATTATTATTATTATTATTATTATTTCTTCTTTTCAGGTGGAATTTTTTTTTTATTATTATTATTTTTCATTATTATTATTATTATTATTTCTTCTTTTCAGATGGATTTTTTTTATTAGTATTATTTTTTTATTAGAATTATTTATTATTTCTTCTTTTCAGATGAATTTTTTTATTATTATTATTTTATTTTTATTTTTTTTTCAGGTGGAATTTTTTTTTTATTATTATTTTTTATTATTATTATTATTATTATTATTTCTTCTTTTCAGGTGGTATTTTTTTTTATTATTATTATTAATTTTATTATTATTATTATTATTTCTTCTTTTCAGATGGATTTTTTTTATTAGTATTATTTTTTTATTAGTATTATTTATTATTTCTTCTTTTCAGATGAATTTTTTTTTTATTATTATTTTATTATTTCTTTTTTTCAGGTGGAATTTTTTTTTTATTATTATTTTTTTTTTATTATTATTATTATTATTATTTCTTCTTTTCAGGTGAAATTTATTTTTTTATTATCATTATTTTATTATTTCTTCTTTTGAGGCGGATTTTTTTATTATTATTATTTTTTTTTATTATTATTATTATTATTATTATTATTTCTTCTTTTCAGGTGGTATTTATTTTTTTTATTATTATTAATTTTATTATTATTATTATTATTTCTTCTTTTCAGATGGATTTTTTTTATTAGTATTATTTTTTTATTAGTATTATTTATTATTTCTTCCTTTCAGATGAATTTTTTTTTAATTATTATTATTTTATTATTTCTTTTTTTCAGGTGGAATTTTTTTTATTATTATTATTATTTTTATTATTATTATTATTATTATTATTATTTCTTCTTTTCAGGTGGTGTTTTTTTTTTATTATTATTATTTATTATTATTATTATTATTATTATTTTCTTTTCAGATGGATTTTTTTTATTAGTATTATTTTCTTTATTATTATTATTATTATTATTTCTTCTTTTCAGGTGGAATTTATTTTATTATTATTATTATTATTATTATTTCTTCTTTTCAGGTGGAATTTATTTTTTTATTATTATTTTTCATTATTATTATTATTATTATTTCTTCTTTTCAGATGGATTTTTTATTATTATTATTTTTATTATTATTATTATTTTATTATTATTATTATTATTATTTCTTCTTTTCAGGTGAAATTTATTTTTTTATTATTATTTTTTATTAATATTATTATTATTTTTATTATTTCTTCTTTTCAGAGGGAATTTATTTTTTTATTATTGTTATTTTTATAATTGTTATTATTATTATTTCTTCTTTTCAGGTGAAATTTATTTTTTTATTATTATTATTTTATTATTTCTTCTTTTCAGGTGGAATTTTTTTTTTTATTATTATTTTTTTATTATTATTATTATTATTATTATTATTATTTCTTCTTTTCAGGTGGTATTTATTTTTTTTATTATTATTAATTTTATTATTATTATTATTATTTCTTCTTTTCAGATGGATTTTTTTTATTAGTATTATTTTTTTATTAGTATTATTTATTATTTCTTCTTTTCAGATGAATTTTTTTTATTATTATTATTATTTTATTATTTCTTTTTTTCAGGTGGAATTTTTTTTATTGTTATTATTATTTTATTATTATTATTATTATTGTTATTATTATTTCTTATTTTCAGGTGGAATTTTTTTTATTATTATTATTTATTATTATTATTATTATTATTATTATTATTATTATTATTTCTTCTTTTCAGGTGAAATTTATTTTTTTATTATTATTATTTTATTATTTCTTCTTTTCAGGTGGAATTTTTTTTTTTTATTATTATTTTTTTATTATTATTATTATTATTATTATTTCTTCTTTTCAGGTGGTATTTATTTTTTTTTATTATTATTAATTTTATTATTATTATTATTAATTCTTCTTTTCAGATGGATTTTTTTTATTAGTATTATTTTTTTATTAGTATTATTTATTATTTCTTCTTTTCAGATGATTTTTTTTTTATTATTATTATTTTATTATTTCTTTTTTTCAGGTGGAATTTTTTTTTATTACTATTATTTTTATTATTATTATTATTATTATTATTATTTCTTCTTTTCAGGTGGTATTTATTTTTTTTATTATTATTATTTATTATTATTATTATTATTATTATTATTTTCTTTTCAGATGGATTTTTTTTATTAGTATTATTTTCATTATTATTATTATTATTATTATTTCTTCTTTTCAGGTGGAATTTATTTTTTTATTATTATTATTATTATTATTTCTTCTTTTCAGGTGGAATTTATTTTTTTATTATTATTTTTCATTATTATTATTATTATTATTTCTTTTTTTCAGATGGATTTTTTATTATTATTATTTTTATTATTATTATTATTTTATTATTATTATTATTATTATTTCTTCTTTTCAGGTGAATTTTTTTTTTTTATTATTATTTTTTATTAATATTATTATTATTTTTATTATTTCTTCTTTTCAGAGGGAATTTATTTTTTTATTATTGTTATTTTTGTAATTGTTATTATTATTATTTCTTCTTTTCAGGTGGAATTTATTTTTTTTATTATTATTATTATTATTTCTTCTTTTCAGATGGATTTTTTTTTATTAGTATTATTTTTATTATTATTGTTATTATTATTTCTTCTTTTCAGGTGGAATTTTTGTTTTATTATTATTACTTTTTTTATTATTATTATTATTATTTCTTCTTTTCAGATGGATTTTTTTTTATTATTATTTTTATTATTATTATTATTATTTCTTCTTTTCAGATGGAATTTTTTTTATTATTGTTTTTTATTATTATTATTATTATTATTATTATTTCTTCTTTTCTGGTGGAATTTATTTTTTTATTATTATTTTTTATTATTATTATTATTATTATTATTTTTATTATTTCTTCTTTTCAGGAGGAATTTTTTTTATTATTATTATTTTATTATTATTATTATTATTATTATTATTATTATTATTATTATTATTATTATTATTATTTCTTATTTTCAGGTGGAATTTTTTTTATTATTATTATTTATTATTATTTTTATTATTATTATTTCTTCTTTTCAGATGGATTTTTTATTATTATTATTTTTATTATTATTATTATTATTATTTTATTATTATTATTATTATTATTATTTCTTCTTTTCAGGTGAAATTTATTTTTTTATTATTATTTTTTATTAATATTATTATTATTTTTATTATTTCTTCTTTTCAGAGGGAATTTATTTTTTTATTATTGTTATTTTTATAATTGTTATTATTATTATTTCTTCTTTTCAGGTGGAATTTTTTTATTATTATTATTATTATTATTTATTATTATTATTATTATTTCTTCTTTTCAGATGGATTTTTTTTATTATTATTATTTTTATTATTATTATTATTATTATTATTTCTCTTTTTCAGGTGGAATATATTTTTTATTATTATTATTTTATTATTATTATTATTATTATTATTATTTCTTCTTTTCAGGTGGAATTTTTTTTTTATTATTATTATTTTTCATTATTATTATTATTATTATTTCTTCTTTTCAGATGGATTTTTTTTTTTATTATTATTATTATTATTATTATTATTATTATTATTATTATTATTATTATTATTATTATTATTATTATTATTATTATTATTTCTTCTTTTCAGATGGAATTTTTTTTATTATTATCATTATTGTTTTTATTATTATTATTATTATTATTATTATTATTATTATTATTATTATTATTATTATTATTATTATTATTATTATTATTATTATTATTATTTCTTCTTTTCAGGTGGATTTTTTTTTTTTTATTATTATTATTATTTATTATTATTATTATTATTTCTTCTTTTCAGATGGATTTTTTTTTATTAGTATTATTTTTATTATTATTATTATTATTATTTCTTCTTTTCAGGTGGAATTTATTTTTTATTATTATTATTATTATTATTATTATTATTATTATTATTTCTTCTTTTCAGATGGAATTTTTTTTATTATTATTATTATTGTTTTTATTATTATTATTATTATTTATTATTATTATTATTTCTTCTTTTCAGATGGATTTTTTTTATTAGTATTATTTTTATTATTATTATTATTATTATTTCTTCTTTTCAGGTGGAATTTATTTTTTATTATTATTATTATTATTATTATTATTATTATTATTATTATTATTATTATTATTATTATTATTATTATTATTATTATTATTATTATTATTATTATTATTATTATTTCTTCTTTTCAGATGGAATTTTTTTTATTATTATCATTATTGTTTTTATTATTATTATTATTATTATTATTATTATTATTATTATTATTATTATTATTTCTTCTTTTCAGGTGGAATTTATTTTTTTATTATTAGTATTATTATTATTTCTTCTTTTCAGGTGGTATTTTTTTTTTTATTATTATTTTTTTTCTTTATTATTATTATTATTATTATTTCTTCTTTTCAGACGGATTTTTTATTATTATTATTTTCATTATTATTATTATTATTATTATTATTTCTTCTTTTCAGATGGAATTTTTTTTATTATTATCATTATTGTTTTTTTTTTTTATTATTATTATTATTATTATTTCTTCTTTTCAGGTGGAATTTATATTTTTATCATTATTATTATTATTATTTCTTCTTTTCAGGTGGTATTTTTTTTATTATTATTATTATTTTATTATTATTATTATTATTATTTCTTCTTTTCAGGTGAAATTTATTTTTTTATTATTATTTTTTATTATTATTATTATTATTTTTATTATTTCTTCTTTTCAGAGGGAATTTATTTTTATTATTATTATTATTATTATTTTTATTATTATTATTATTATTTCTTCTTTTCAGGTGGAATTTATTTTTTTATTATTTTTTTTATTATTATTATTATTATTTCTTCTTTTCAGGTGGAATTTATTTTTTTATTATTATTTATTATTATTATTATTATTATTATTTCTTCTTTTCAGATGATTTTTTTTTTATTATTATTATTATTTTATTATTTCTTCTTTTCAGGTGGAATTTTTTTTTTATTATTATTATTTTTATTATTATTATTATTATTATTATTTCTTCTTTTCAGGTGGTATTTATTTTTTTTATTATTATTATTTATTATTATTATTATTATTATTTCTTCTTTTCAGATGGATTTTTTTTATTAGTATTATTTTCATTATTATTATTATTATTATTATTTCTTCTTTTCAGGTGGAATTTATTTTTTTATTATTATTTTTCATTATTATTATTATTATTATTATTAGTTCTTCTTTTCAGATGGATTTTTATTATTATTATTTTTATTATTATTATTATTATATTATTATTATTATTATTATTTCTTCTTTTCAGGTGAAATTTATTTTTTTATTATTATTTTTTATTAATATTATTATTATTTTTATTATTTCTTCTTTTCAGAGGGAATTTATTTTTTTATTATTGTTATTTTTATAATTGTTATTATTATTATTTCTTCTTTTCAGGTGGAATTTTTTTTTTTTTTATTATTATTATTTTTTATTATTATTATTATTTCTTCTTTTCAGATGGATTTTTTTTTATTATTATTATTTTTATTATTATTATTATTATTATTTCTTCTTTTCAGGTGGAATTTATTTTTTATTATTATTATTTTATTATTATTATTATTATTATTATTTCTTCTTTTCAGGTGGAATTTTTTTTTATTATTATTATTTTTCATTATTATTATTATTATTATTATTATTTCTTCTTTTCAGATGGATTTTTTTTTATTATTATTTTTATTATTATTATTATTATTATTATTATTTCTTCTTTTCAGATGGAATTTTTTTTATTATTATCATTATTGTTTTTATTATTATTATTATTATTATTATTATTATTATTATTATTATTATTATTATTATTATTTCTTCTTTTCAGGTGGAATTGTTTTTTATTATTATTATTATTATTTATTATTATTATTATTATTTCTTCTTTTCAGATGGATTTTTTTTATTAGTATTATTTTTATTATTATTATTATTATTATTTCTTCTTTTCAGGTGGAATTTATTTTTTATTATTATTATTATTATTATAATTATTATTATTTCTTCTTTTCAGATGGAATTTTTTTTATTATTTTTATTATTGTTTTTATTATTATTATTATTATTATTATTATTATTATTATTATTATTATTATTATTATTATTATTTCTTCTTTTCAGGTGGTATTTTTTTTTTATTATTATTATTTTTCTTTATTATTATTATTATTATTTCTTCTTTTCAGATGGATTTTTTTTTATTATTATTTTTATTATTATTATTATTATTATTATTTCTTCTTTTCAGATGGAATTTTTTTTATTATTATCATTATTGTTTTTATTATTATTATTATTATTATTATTATTATTATTATTATTTCTTCTTTTCAGGTGGAATTTATTTTTTTATCATTATTATTATTATTATTTCTTCTTTTCAGGTGAAATTTATTTTTTTATTATTATTTTTTATTATTATTATTATTATTTTTATTATATCTTCTTTTCAGAGGGAATTTATTTTATTATTATTATTATTTTTTTATTATTATTATTATTATTATTTCTTCTTTTCAGGTGGAATTTATTTTTTTATTATTATTATTATTATTTCTTCTTTTCAGGTGGAATTTATTTTTTTATTATTATTTATTATTATTATTATTATTATTTCTTTTCAGAGGGAATTTATTTTTTTATTATTATTATTATAATTATTTCTTCTTTTCAGGTGAATTTTTTTTTTATTATTATTATTTTATTATTTCTTCTTTTCAGGTGGAATTTTTTTTTTATTATTATTATTATTATTATTATTATTTCTTCTTTTCAGGTGGTATTTTTTTTTTTATTATTATTATTTATTATTATTATTATTATTATTTCTTCTTTTCAGATGGATTTTTTTTATTAGTATTATTTTTATTATTATTATTATTATTATTTCTTCTTTTCAGAGGGAATTTATTTTTTTATTATTATTATTATTATTATTTCTTCTTTTCAGGTGGAATTTATTTTTTATTATTATTATTTTATTATTATTATTATTATTATTATTATTATTTCTTCTTTTCAGATGGATTTTTTTTTATTATTATTTTTATTATTATTATTATTATTATTATTATTTTTATTATTATTATTATTATTATTATTATTATTATTATTTCTTTTTTTCAGATGGAATTTTTTTTATTATTATCATTATTGTTTTTATTATTTTTATTATTATTATTATTATTTCTTCTTTTCAGGTGGAATTTTTTTTTTATTATTATTATTATTTATTATTATTATTATTATTTCTTCTTTTCAGATGGATTTTTTTTTATTAGTATTATTTTTATTATTATTATTATTATTATTTCTTCTTTTCAGGTAGAATTTATTTTTTATTATTATTATTATTATTATTATTATTATTATTATTATTATTATTATTATTTCTTCTTTTCAGATGGAATTTTTTTTATTATTATCATTATTGTTTTTATTATTATTATTATTATTATTATTATTATTATTTCTTCTTTTCAGGTGGAATTTATTTTTTTATTATTATTATTATTATTATTATTATTTCTTCTTTTCAGGTGGTATTTTTTTTTTATTATTATTATTTTTCTTTATTATTATTATTATTATTTCTTCTTTTCAGACGGATTTTTTTTTATTATTATTTTTATTATTATTATTATTATTATTATTATTTCTTCTTTTCAGATGGAATTTTTTTTATTATTATCATTATTGTTTTTGTTTTTATTATTATTATTATTATTATTATTTCTTCTTTTCAGGTGGAATTTATTTTTTTATCTTTATTATTATTATTATTTCTTCTTTTCAGGTGGTATTTTTTTTTTATTATTATTATTTTATTATTATTATTATTATTATTATTTCTTTTTTTCAGATGGATTTTTTTTATTATTATTATTTTTATTATTATTATTATTATTATTTCTTCTTTTCAGGTGGAATTTTTTTTTTATTATTATTATTTTATTATTATTATTATTATTTTTATTTCTTTTTTTCAGATGGATTTTTTTTATTATTATTATTTTTATTATTATTATTATTATTTCTTCTTTTCAGATGGATTTTTTTATTATCATTATTTTAATATTATTATTATTATTATTATTATTTCTTCTTTTCAGGTGGAATTTTTTTTTTATTATCATTTATTATTATTATTATTATTATTTCTTCTTTTCAGAGGTTTGAGGCTGAGGCAGGACTTACATAATCCATCATTAATCGAATATAGTAATTGTTTGCATATTGTAGTTGTGGTTTCTTTGTTGTGTCCAAATATTGAGCTGGCAAGTGATCTGAGGGCTTTACATTTTTACATGCATTTGTTTTTGATGGCCATTATGTTATTTGAATGTCATGGATGTGTTGTATATTATGCCAAGTATTTTGTATGTGTGTGTAAACTCAAGGTCAGTATAGGTAGGCAATGCAGTGTTGATTGCAGCTTTTATTTCGTGAAAATAAACTCTTAGTATCAAACATAATGCTGTATACATTTTCTTATCCAAACAAAATTAAGGTACAATATCACACAAAGTACAAAAATATATATGCATTATATAGGGTTATTCAAAAGAAGTTTCTGCTAGCATGGTAAAATGAGTACGAGGCTTGCATTCATGAACATATGATCTGCTATTGCTTCTTAAACACTGTAAATATTATGTCGTAAATGCATATATACAGCGTATAATACACATTTAATAAATAATATAATATGTATATGAATCATCCTGTACATATGGTACAGTACTTGGTTCAGCACTCACATAATCAAAGAAAAATGCGCACATGTAGGAATGATGGTTGTGAAAAAATGAGAATGGTTTTTGTATTATTATGGTTAGAGAGATCCCGTATAAAAAAAAGACATCCCCCACCACCACCAACAACAACAACACAAAAAACAACAACGACACCATTTACCACAACAACATCTTGGTATTGGTAGACTAAGCGATCACAAAATGGCTGCCTGCTGACTGACTATAAAGGTAATCAGCTGTGTATGTGTGTATTATCCCTTGACACGTCATCATATATTATGTTATTATTATCCTATATTAATGGTACGTGTTGTAGGGGGTTATTTATGGGGTAATTAAGGGGTTATTAAGGGTATATTAGCTAGTACTAGAGGGACATAAGGCATCTTTGACCCAATTATTACCCGTTATTATTATTACTTATTATTTCATTATTGTTATTATTAATTTAGTATTGTTGTTGTTGTTGTTATTATTATTATTATTTCTTTAGTATTGTTATTATTACTATTATTTAAGTATTATTATTATATCAGTTATTATTTCAGTATTACTATTATTACCGTATAATTATTTTTACGGTACATTATTATTACATTATTATTATTATTATTGGAGTACTATTATTATTATTATTATTATTGTTATTATTATTGTTATTATAATATTAATAATAATGATTATTATTATACGACATGTTTTTAAGTCATGTTAATTTTCATTTTTTTCTCATTTATTTTTTAATATATTGATTATATATTGTATGTTTATTCTATTCAGGTCATTTTTGGTTATGTCAGGTTAGGTCAGGTCAGGTCAAATTAGGTTAGGTCACGTTTGAATATGTCAAATTAGGTTAGGTCACGTTTGAATATGTCAAATTAGGTTAGGTCACGTTTGAATATGTCTAGATCAAGTCTGGTCAGGTCAGGTTGAACAAGAATAATAGAATAAACACTTAACATTCCTTCTTGAACACTTACCATTCCTTTTTGAACACTTAACCTTCCTTTTTAAACACTTAACATTCCTTCTTGAACACTTAACATTCCTTTTTAAACACTTAACCTTCCTTTTTAAACACTTAACCTTCCTTTTTAAACACAGAGGATGCAGTAGAATGAGTACGGCATCGTCTGGCAGAATGATAACGTTAGATCAAGTCAGGTTAGGTCAGGTTGAACAGGAATATAATAAAATAAACAATAATATTCCTTTTTGAACACAGAGGATGCAGTAGAATGAGTACGGCATCGTCTGGCAGAATGATAATATTAGGTCAAGAGTGTAATATAATAAACACTTAACATTCCTTTTTAAACACAGAGGATGCAGTAGAATGAGTACGGCATCGTCTGGCAGAATGTTCATGCTGCGGGCCTTGGAGAAGATCTACGCGGAGAAGGAAATCCGCAGGTCCCATCACTCACAGCTCAAGAGGGCCGTCGAACAGGCACTCGGTTAGTTAGTGGGGTGTGGGAATAAGGGGACATGTTTAGGGGGGGTTTGGGATGTGTGGGAATAGGGAGACAGGCTTGGTGGGGGTTTTGGGGGGTGCAGGAGTAGGGGGACATGCTTGGTTTTTTTTGGGGGTGTGTGGGAATAGGGGGACAGGCTTGGGGGTGCAGGAATAGGGGGACAGGCTTGCGGGGGGTGCTGGAATAGGGGGACAGGCTTGGGGGGGTTTTGGGGGGTGCAGGAATAGGGGGAAAGGCTTGGGGGTGGGTTGGTGGGTGCGGGAGTTGGGGGACAGGCTTGGGGGGTGCAGGAGTAGGGGGACAGGCTTGGGGGGGTTTTGGGGTGTGTGGGAATAGGGGGAAAGGCTTGGGGGATGGTTTTGGGGAGTAGAGTGGCCAATATCAGCCTGTAGTCCACTCTCCTTAATCGCTATCTGCCAAGCCTATCCTCTCACTATGTCTCTATCTCTATCTGTCTCTATTTCTATCTGTCTCTATTTCTATCTATCTCTTATCTGTCTATCTATCTATCTCTTATCTGTCTATCTATTTATTTCTATGTATCTAAGCATAAGAGGCCAAAAGGAACACAAGTTTTGAACACACTATAGCACTATATATTTTCTTCACATACAGATGAACTCCGTAATGAGGTGGGTGGTTCAGACAATGTATCGGCTGCCCTTCCAGTACCACGCAGCGTTGCACCACAGATTGACGTGGAGAAACATTTCCTTCCTCTGGAGTTGGCGTGTCAGTCCAAGTCAGCCAGAATTGTTGTCTCGGCACTTGACTGTATTCAGGTACGCTATTCCATCCATAAAACAAGATTATATTTATTGATAAAAGGGGATTATATTTATTGATAAAAGAGGATTATATTTATTGTTAAAAGAAGATTATATTTATTGATAAAAGAAGATTATATTTATTGATAAAAGAGGATTATATTTATTGATAAAAGAGGATTATATTTATTGATAAAAGAGGATTATATTTATTGATAAAAGAGGATTATATTTATTGATAAATGAAGATTATATTTATTGATAAATATTTATTGACAGAAACTGATAGCATACGGCCACCTGACTGGGAACTGTGCCGACCCAAACAACTCCAACAAGAGACTGATTGATCACATCGTTGAGACAATATGTAGCTGTTTCAACGGTCCCTCCACTGACAAGGATGTGGAAATACAGATTATTAAGGTAAGTTGAATTTCTACTCATCCCAAGCCTGTCCCCCTATTGTGTAATTTATCTATCTGCTGTAATATTTCAAGTACTTTTGTAATATATTTGTTACATTACTATAATATTTCAAGTACTTCTGTAATATAACTGTAACAATACTATAATATTTCAAGTACAGTAGTTCTGTAATATAACTGTAACATTACTATAATATTTCAAGTAGTTTTTTAATATAACCGTAACATTACTATAATATTTCAAATACTTCTGTAATATAATTGTAACATTACTATAATATTTGTGTAATTTATCATAAGCACTGCTGTAATATTTCAAGTAGTTCTGTAATATAACCGTAACAATACTATAATATTTCAAGTAGTTCTGTAATATAACCGTAACAATACTATAATATTGGTGTAACATTTCAGGCGTTACTGACAGTGACGACATCACAGTATGTCAGCGTACATGAAGGTACAGTGTTGGTGGCTGTCAGGACGTGTTATAATATATTCCTGGCATCACGGGACATGAATAACCAAGTCACCGCCAAGGCTGCACTCACACAAATGATCAACATTATATTTACACGCATGGAAAACCAGGCCGTATGTACTCAACTTTATTCTACCATTTAGTTTTTTATTTTATACATTTTTATACTTTTTTTTTTTTGATTGATTTGTTTATACAGATTGAGGATGTAGTAGATAAAGAGAGTGTACATATTATCAAGTTACTGGTACCTTATATAAATACAGTATGTTTGATTGGTACCGTGTATAAATAGGTTTAATTGGTACCTCATATAAATAGGTTTAATTGGTACCGTGTATAAATAAGTTTGATTTGTACCGTATATAAATAGGTTTGATTTGGTACCGTGTATAAATAGGTTTAATTGGTACCTTATATAAATAGGTTTGATTTGGTACCGTGTATAAATAGGTTTAATTTGGTTTGTTTGTTTGTATACAGATTGAGGATGCGGTGGAGGAAGGGAGTGGCCGTGAACACAGTCTCAGTAACTCATCCCACAACACCAACACTTCCCACGACACAGACGACCACCACCACGACCTACACCATCACAACAACCATATTAACCATCCCCCCATCACAACAACAACAACAACACAATCACAACAACAACAACATCATCTACCCTCACAGAACCCCATTACAGATCACAACACAAACACACAAACACAACAACAACAACAACAACAACATCCGCGCCTTACCCCGTCCCTCGATCACAATAATTCCGGGGTGCATTCATTGCCTGACCCCGACCACCCCCACCCCCACCCCCAAGACCCCCACCACAGTGAACACCCACCACCCCCACCTCTACTGGACCCCCCACTCGACCACCACACCACCACTACCACCATCGCTGCCTCACCCCCTACTACTACTCCTACTACTACTACTACTACTACTACTACTACTCCTCCTTCCTCCTTGAATTACATACCACCACCACAGACACCTTCCTTAGAACACACCACTACAACATTCCACTCCACGTCAGATGTTGAGGACGAACCAAACCCCAACAGAAAAACATCAACATCATCAACAACATCAACATCATCATCAAAGAACTACAAGAATGGTATCCACAACAACAACCACCAAAACGATAACAACAGTGGCGCTGAGAAATTGCCAAGCGATCACTGCCACGGGTTGATAATTGACCCAACCGAACCACCAACAACATCAACAACAACAACAGACAAGATGGCCTCACTACAAACCGCTACAGAACTGGTGGAGGACATAGTGAATCAAGCAGTAACAGTCGTATCGTCTGAAAACACAGCAGCAGTGGCCGGGAGAAGCTGTCTCAGTAATGGAAACATCAACAGTAATGAAGAGGAGGAGGAAGAGGAGGATGGGGCTGGAAGTGAAGGTGTTGTGGGTGTTGGCGGTGGTAGTCTGACGGCCACGGAGAAGGGTGCCATTGAAGTGCCACCATCGGAACACAGCCAGAGTGCCGGACATGCTGAGGAGGGCGACAAAGCCAACTCATGTGCCATCACTGACGATGAACAACAACACAAACAGCAACAACAACAACAGCAACAGCATGAGTCAGACAGTGGTCAGCACGAGTCAGGCACAGGATCAGTAGCCAGTGAACCAAGTAGTAATGACCCAACAGTTCCTATACCTCCCCTGACCCCTACATCAATGACACGTGTACCTTCACAGGAGAGTATCAACACAATGACTGAAGGAGACTCTGCCATTACAGCTAAACTCTCACACACTCTACAGAAAGATGCTTACCTTGTGTTTAGATCAATGTGTAAACTCTCCATGAAACCTTTACAAGACTCTCCTGATCCAAAGTAAGTTTAGTTTTGTACATGTAGTTAGTTTTTATAGTGAACTTTCATTTTACACTTAGGGTTTTGGATGTGTAATAAAACTGTGTACAGAAAACACTCATTGTACAGTACACTGGTATTGTAGTGTGTATAATGTAGTGTACAATAAGTGTTTACAGTACAGTACATACATTCATTACACACACACACACACTATTTCACACCTATAATCCCAGTATAAAATGAGAGCTTAACATACCAAAACGTTCCCTCGTCAGATCCCACGAGCTGCGTTCCAAGATCCTGTCATTGGAGATGTTATTGTCCATCGTACAGAACGCTGGCCGTGTGTTCCGTTCCAACGAGACCTTCATCACGGCCATCAAACAATACCTATGTGTAGCCCTCAGTAAGAATGGTGTCTCACCTATACCTGAGGTGTTTCATCTCTCACTTACTATATTTGTGGCACTATTATCTAACTTCAAGGCTCATCTTAAAATGCAAATAGAAGTGAGTGAAATAGATAGATATATTGATACATTATATTAATACATTATATATTGTTTCATCTGTCATTCACTATGTTTGTGGCACTATTATCTAACTTCAAGGCTCATCTTAAAATGCAGATAGAAGTGAGTATAATAGATAGATATATTGATACATAACATAACCTCACAGTCACATCATCTAAACATCAATAGCACCCTCTTCCCTCTTCCTCGGGTGCCACATAACCTCACAGTCACATCACCTAAACATCAACCCTTCCATCCCCATTACAGGTGTTCTTCAAGGAGATCTTTCTAAACATCCTTGAGGCCGGTAGTTCGAGTATACAACACAAGTGGATGGTGATACAAGCCCTCACCAGGATCTGTGCTGATGCTCAGTCGGTTGTCGATATCTATGTTAATTATGACTGTGATCTCAACGCTGCTAATATATTTGAAAGGTAAGATTGTTTATATATGTTAATGCTGCTTTGTGGGAGTAGGGGCAGGCTTGGGGGTGGGTGGGAATAAGGGGATATTTATGTTAATTATGACTGATCTTAACGCTGCTAATATATTTGAAAGGTAAGATTGTTTATATATGTTAATGCTGCTTTGTGGGTTTTAATTAAAGGGGTGCTGGAATAGGGGACAGGCTTGGGGGGTGCGGCAATAGGGGGACAGGTTTATTTATGTTAATTATGACTGTGATCTCAACGCTGCTAATATATTTGAAAGGTAAGATTGTTTATATATGTTAATGGTGCTTTGTGGGTTTTAATTAAGGGGGTGCTGGAATAGGGGACAGGCTTGGGGGGTGCGGCAATAGGGGGACAGGTTTATTTATGTTAATTATGACTGTGATCTCAACGCTGCTAATATATTTGAAAGGTTAGTTTGTTTATATATGTTTAGGGGGGTGATGAAATAGGGGACAAGCTTTCTATTTCTGTCATTGATATCTTCATTTCTTCATTCATTTATTTATTTATTCATTCATTTATTTATTCATTCATTAATTTCATTTTTTTATTCATTTATTTATTCATTTATGCATTTATTCACTTATTTATTTACTTATTCATTTATTCATTTATTTATGCATTTATTCATTTATTTATTTATTTATTTGTGTATTGCAGACTTGTGAATGATCTGAGTAAGCTTGCCCAGGGAGGTCAGCCGGGTGAGTTTGGCCCCACACCAGACAACGAGAGAATCTTTAGAATCAAAGGTCTAGAGTGTCTTGTATCCACACTCAAATGTATGGTGGAATGGTCCAAAGATCTCTATGTTAACCCAAACACATTGTCTATTCTTAGTAAGTATAATTATTAGCGACTCTTTTGTTTTCTCTGTCTCCCTGTCTGTTTTCTGTTCTATCTGTTTCTCTGTTCTTTCTGTTTCTGTCTCTCTCTCTCTGTTTTCTGTTGTTTCTGTTTCTCTGTTCTTTCTGTTTCTCTGTTCTTTCTCTCTCTCTGTTTTCTGTTCTTTCTGCTTCTCTCTTTGATCTCCCTGTCTCTTTCTATCTCTCTCTCTCTCTCTCTCTCTGTTCTTTCTCTCTCTTTTTCTCTCTGTATTATTAAGTATTTATTCATTGTATATCAAGCCAGGGTGTATTAATTATGGGTGTGTGGGAGTAGGGGACATACAATTATGTATGTACAGTATGTATGTACCAACTTTATATTTACAGGTCAGGAGAAGAAGAAAGACACGGGCGACGACGGAGAAATAGTGGTGGTGGGCGGAGGAGGAATGGGTGGAGGAGGAATGGGCGGTGGAGGAATGGGCGGTGGAGGAATGGGCGGAGGAGGAATGGGCGGTGGAGGAGGAATGGGCGGTGGAGGAGGAATGGGGGAGAGTCGTGGTGGTGGTGGTGGTGGAGGAACATCAACAACAACAACATTAGTCCGACACGGTTCACACAATTCCCTCAACTCTCTCACCAACGCCAACACCACCAACGCCGCGGCTACGGTCTCGGCCGGCGGTGTCGGTGTGGACAATCCCGAACAATTCCAGTCTCTCAAACACCAGAAGGAAATTTGGGAACAAGGAATTTATATGTAAGTAGTTTGTTTTTATTTAATTTTTTTATTTACTTTATTTTTTTTTTATTTTTATTTTTTTTTTTATACTTTATTTTAAGATTTTATTTTATTTTACTGTATTTTAAGATTTTTTTTTTTTTTTTTAACTTTATTTTAAGATCGTTTTTTGTTACCCGTTTGTACCGGACTTAATCTATAATTATTATATATATTTTTTTTTTGGCACTCCTTTGTATCTGAGCCAATCTTTTTTTCTGTCACTTAAAAAACCAGAAGGAAATTTGAGAATAATGAATTTATTTGTAAATGTTTTTTAAGGCATTGTTGTTTAATATAACCTCACTGTTGCATCATCTAACATCAATCAATCAATCAATCTATGACCAGGTTGAACCGTAATTGCATCACCTAATATCAATCAATCCATCCATCAACAACCGTAATTGCATCACCTAATATCAATCAATCCATCCATCAACAACCGTAATTGCATCACCTAATATCGATCCATCCATCCATCAACAACCGTAATTGCATCACCTAATATCGATCCATCCATCCATCAACAACCGTAATTGCATCACCTAATATCGATCCATCCATCCATCAACAACCGTAATTGCATCACCTAATATCAATCCATCCATCCATCAACAACCGTAATTGCATCACCTAATATCAATCCATCCATCCATCAACAACCGTAATTGCATCACCTAATATCCATCCATCCATCTATCCCTGACTAGGTTTAACCGTAAGCCGCGTCGAGGCCTTGGGTTCCTACAGTCACAAGGTTTATTGGGACCGACACCAGAAGACGTGGCCAAATTCTTCCACGATGACGACCGCCTTGACAAAACACAAGTTGGTGATTATCTCGGAGACCCAGACCCAATTAATAAAGAGGTTAGTATACAAGGGTTTATTTATTTATTTATTTACATTAAGGGTGTTTGGGAATTAGGGGACAGGCTTGGGGGGGGGGGGTTGGGGGGGTGCGGGAGTAGGGGAACAGGTTTATTTATTTACACTAAGACCTCGTAGATGGCAATACATATAGTCTGGCAAAATTGTCCATGAAACTGCTATCTGCGTGACATATCATCATTATTATTATTATCATTATTATTATCATTATCATCATCATTTTTACTACCATTATTATTATTATCATCATTACTATTATTATTACTATCATCATCATTACTACTATTATCATCATCATTATTATTAATATTATCATCATCATCATCATTATTATATTTATTATTATTATTATTATTATTATTATTATATTTATTATTATCATCATCATTATTATATTTATTATTATTATTATTATTATTATATTTATTATTATCATCATCATCATTATTATATTTATTATTATTATTGTACAATTTCAGACGATGTGTGCCTATATAGACCAGATGGCGTTTAATGAAGTGGAGTTTGTACCGGCTCTCCGTATGTTTGTGGAAGGCTTTAAGTTGCCAGGGGAAGCTCAGAAGATTGACAGACTCATGGAAAAATTTGCATCAAGATATTGTGAATGTAATATTAAGTAAGTAGAAGATGATGTCCCATTTTATCACTGAATTGTTATTTTTTGAGCGTTTTTGAAAGTTGCAATTTTAAAGATCATTATTATCTTTTATTATTATTATTATTATAATCTTTTATTACTATTATTATTATTATCTTTTATTTATTTATTTATTATATTTATTTTCTATACAGTCAGGGTATGTTTGCGAGTGCTGATGCTGCGTACGTGTTGGCGTTCTCCATCATCCTACTCACTACAGACCTTCACAGCGATCAAGTCAAGGTAACAGTAACACTAGTAACACTTTATATATTATTAGTAAAGTAAGTTTAGTACAGTACAATATACACTTGTATTGTACTGTATTACTGTATTATTACAATACACACCTGCTGTATTATTTAGTTACAGTAACATACACACCTTCTGAATAAATAATACTTTTTTTTTTTTTTTTTTTTTTTTTTTTTTTTTTTTTTTTACAGCAAAAGATGACTAAGGAACAATACATTAAGATCAACCGAGGCATCAATGATTCCAAAGACCTTCCTGAATCTTATCTATCAACAATATACGACGAGATTGCATGCAACGAAATCAAAATGAAATCCACCTCAACCAAACTGGGAAAACAAGGTATTTATTATTTATATTTCATTAATAAAGTATATATAAAAATTAAATTCACATAAACAAAGCAAGGTATTTATTATATTCATATTTCATAATTATATATCAAAATAAGGTATTTTTTATTTATATTTCATTATTATATCAACAAAAAAAGGAATTTATTATTTATACTTCATTATTATATCAACAAAACGAGGTATTTATTATTTACATTTCATTATTATATCAACAAAAAAGGTATTTATTATTTACATTTCATTATTATTTCAACTTCATTATTATATCAACAAAACTAGGAATTTATTATTTATATATCATTATTATTAATACTTCATTATTATATCAACAAAACGAGGTATTTATTATTTATACTTTATTATTTCAGCGGTTACGAGTGAGAAGAAACGTAAGTCAATCTTCAACATGGAGATGGAGACAATATCAGTGACGGCCAAGAGTTTAATGGAAGCAGCCTCACATGTTGATGCTACCTTTACACTCGCTACACACGCTGAACATGTTAGACCTATGTTTAAGGTTAGTAATGTGTGTGTGTGTTTGTTGTGTGTGTGTGTTATATATACTTACACTCTCTCTGTCTCTCTCTTGTAACTCTCTCTCTCTCACTCTCTCTCTCTCTCTATATATATATATATATATATATATATCGCTATCTTTAAAATTTACATACACAAGGCAAATTAATTAAAAACAAACAAATTATATATATTATTATTTTCAGATGACTTGGAGTCCAGTTTTTACAATGTATTATAATTATATATATTATTATTTTCAGTTTTTACTATATATTATAATTATATATATATAATTTCAGATGACTTGGACTCCAGTTTTTACTATAGATTATACTTATATATATTATTATTTTCAGTTTCTATTATATATTATAATTATATATATTATAATTACAGATGGCTTGGACTCCCTTCCTGGCTGCATTCTCTGTTGGACTACAAGATTGTGATGATAAGGAAGTTGCATCACTTTGTCTTGACGGTCTTCGCTGTGCCATCAGAATTACATGTATATTTCACATGACGGTAAGTTCAACATTCATTTCAACCACACTAAAACAGGCTTACAACTCCCTAACTATTTTGTATTATTATAATTATTATTATTATTATATTTTTTTATTTTTTACTTGACTAACTTATATGATTATAACATATATATATATATAATTAATCTTACATTATTTACTTATTACACATTACTTATTATATTATACTGATTACATTATTACATTTACTTATTACATTATTTATTTATTACAGCTTGAACGTGATGCCTTCGTTCAATGCCTGGCCAGATTCACATTACTCACTGCCAATTCTCCACTCACGGAAATGAAAACAAAGAATGTGGACTGTATTAAAACATTGATTACCGTCGCTCATACTGATGGTAAGTTGTGTACAGAGAGAGAGAGTGAGAGAGAGAAAGAGAGAGAGAGTGAGGGAGAGTGAGGGAGAGAGGGGTAAATGTATAGTAGGCACACACACACACACAGAGAGAGAGAGAGAGAGAGAGAGAGAGGGGGGGTAATTGTATAGTAGGCACACACACACACACAGAGAGAGAAAGAGAGAGAGAGAGAGAGTGAGAGGTAAATGTATAGTAGGCGCACACACACACACACACACAGTCATTAAGGATATACTGTAGTATGTTTAAGGCAATTGTCTAAAAAAAAAAATGTATATAGTGTATATCTCTTCTTTTATATATACCCGGTACTGTATATTTTTTGTATTATTTTCAGGTAACTACTTGGGTAAATCGTGGCTTGAGATTTTAAAGTGTATCAGTCAACTTGAACTGGCTCAACTTATTGGTACTGGAGTTAAACCAAGATATTTTACTGGACTCAAAATACCTCAAGAAAACACAAACTTCCTCGATTCTATACCAGAAATATGTAAGTTGTATTTGAGGTTAGGTTCCTGAAGGGGTCGCATAAAGTGAATTTGGCATAAAGTAAATTGTACATTTCCATAAGAAATAATGGTACTTTAACTTGAAAATGGAGCCTCCTTGTTCCTGTTATTTTAAGAGTTCGTGTAAATTGCATTTATTTAATTTCTTTTCATGATACTCACTATTTTAAATTCGCATAATTTAAACTCGCATAAAAAGAGGAGAGTGTATATATAATTATAACTTATATAATTAATCAAATATAATTATAACTTATATATATAATTAATCATATATAATTATAACATATATAAAATTAATCATATATAATTATAACATATATATAATTAATCATATATAATTATAACTTATATATATAATTATAACTAATATATATAATTAATCATATATAATTATAACATATATATAATTAATCATATATAATTATAACTAATATATATAATTAATGCTACATTTATTTATTTTTATTACACGACCCAGTCTCCAGTGAACAGAAGATGGCTAACATCAAGGAGTCCATGGGTGAGACGTCTTCACAGAGTGTGGTGGTGGCCGTGGATCGCATCTTCACGTGTTCGGACCGCCTGGACGGTGACGCTGTGGTTCACTTTGTCAAGGCTCTGTGTCAGGTGTCGTTGGAAGAGTTGGCGGCACCGTCACCTCGTATGTTCTCACTACAGAAGATTGTTGAGATCAGTTATTACAATATGGGACGCATCAGGCTACAGTGGGCAAGGATATGGGAGGTTAGTTAATCATTAATTAAAACAATATATACCCTTCTTCCCTAATTATTAATACAAAAAATCTGTATAGTTTCTCTAATTATTAATACAAAAAATCTGTATATTTTCCCTAATTATTAATACAAAAATCTGAATATTTTCTCTAATAATCACTAAATGTGTATATTTTTTCTTTAGGTACTTGAACATTTTAATACAGTAATTCCCTTCTTCCCTAATTATTAATAAATTTGTATATTTTCTCTAATAATTATTAAATCTATATATATTTTTCTTTAGGTACTTGGTGAACATTTTAATACAATAATTCCCTTCTTCCCTTATTATTAATACTAAAAATCCCTTTACTTTCTCTAATTATTAATAAAAAAATCCGTATATTTTCTCTAATAATTAATAAATGTGTATATTTTTTCTTTAGGTACTTGAACATTTTAATACAGTAATTCCCTTGTTCCCTAATTATTAATAAATGTGTATATTTTCTCTAATAATTACTAAATCTATATCTTTTTTCTTTAGGTACTTGGTGAACATTTTAATAATTCCCTTCTTCCCTTATTATTAATACAAAAATCCCTATATTTTCTCTAATTATTAATAAATGTGTATATTTTCTCTAATAATTAATAAATGTGTATATTTTTTCTTTAGGTACTTGGTGAACATTTTAATAAGGTTGGTTGTAATCCTAACGTTGACATTGCTGTGTTTGCCGTCGACTCACTAAGACAACTCACCATGAAGTTTATAGAGAAGGGAGAGTTCTCTAACTTCAGGTTCCAAAAGGAGTTTCTTAGGCCGTTCGAACACATCATGAAAAAAAACAGGTCAGTACAAAAATATATATAATAATAAATTTTTTTTTATTAGTAATGAGATATAATATTCTATTTTTTTTTTATTTTTTTTTTATTTTTTCGTAATACTGTACTTGTTTTTTTTATTTTTTATTTGATCAGATCTCTAGTGATAAATGATATGGTAGTCAAATGTAATAAAATAATACTTTTTTTTTTTTTTTTTTTTTATCGAACTAACTTTTTTTTTTTTTTTGGTGTTGTTCAGATCTCCAGTAATAAAAGATATGGTAGTAAGATGTATAACTCAGATGGTGAACTCACAAGCCAAGAATATCAAGTCCGGTTGGAAAAACATCTTCAGTGTGTTTCATCTGGCAGCTTCTGACCACGACGAAAATATTGTGGAAATGGCCTTTGGTACCACTAAGGAAATTATATGTAAGTAGTAGTAACAAGTTTTTTTATTATTTTTATTATTTATATACTGTAGAATAAAAAAAAAATTATATTATATAAGTAGTATTGCCAAGTTTTATTATTATTTTTTATATACGGTGGAATATAAAATTTAAAAAGACAAGCACTGGGCTTCGCCCACTACGGCTACGCCGTGGGTGCATTTGACTGCGGCGCTGCTCGCTTCGCTTGCCCCCCCCCCCCTTAGATATAGATAGTGTAGATATTTTTGTTATAAGTCTAATATAATTTTTCTTTTTACTTTTTCACCTTTACAGCCAAAATTAATAATATAATTTTATTTTTTCTTCACCTTTACAGCCCAAATTAATAAAATAATTTTCTTTACCTTTACAGCCCAGATTTACCAAAAGCATTTCATCACGGTAATCGATTCGTTCCAAGATTCAGTGAAGTGTTTGAGTGAGTTTGCTTGTAATGCCGGATTTCCTGACACAAGCATGGAGGCCATATCACTCATAAGGGACTGTGCTAAATATGTCGATGAGAAGCCACAGGTAAGACATTATTACTGTGTGTGTGTGTGTGTTTGTGTTGTTGTTGTTGTGGGTGTGTGTGTGGGTGTAAGTCTAATATCAAACAATCAATCAATCCATGTTTATATTTTTGTTACACCTTTTAATATTGTTGTTATTTTTATTTTCGTCATTACAAATGTTTATATTTTTGTTACACCTTTTAATATTATTGTTATTTACCTTTTTGTTGTTACAGACGTTTATATTTTCATTATCCACGTTTATTGTTATTGTTATTGTTACAGATGTTTATATTTTTGTTATCCACGTTTATTGTTATTGTTATTATCGTTGTTACAGACGTTTATATTTTCATTATCCACGTTTATTGTTATTGTTGTTGTTACAGACGTTTATATTTTCATTATCCACGTTTATTGTTATTGTTATTGTTACAGACGTTTATATTTTCATTATCCACGTTTATTGTTATTGTTATTGTTACAGACGTTTATATTTTCATTATCCACGTTTATTGTTATTGTTGTTGTTACAGATGTTTATATTTTTGTTACACCTTTTAATATTATTGTTATTGTTATTATCGTTGTTACAGATGTTCCGTGACCATAACCTAGAGGACGTTACAGTGTGTGCCGAGGATCGTGTGTGGGTTCGTGGTTGGTTTCCCATCCTCTTTGAGTTGTCCTGTATCATCACACGCTGTAACCTGGACGTACGCACCAGAGCACTCACTGTATTGTTTGAGGTGAGGTTTTTGTATTATTATTAGTATTAGTATTATTGTTATTATTATTATTATTGTTTGAGGTGAGGATTTTGTATTATTATTATTGTTATTATTATTATTATTGTTTGAGGTGAGAATTTTGTATTTTGAGGTCAGTATTTTGTATTATTATTATTAGTAGTAGTAGTAGTAGTGTTATTTGTATTATTATTAGTATTATTGTTATATATTAGTAGTAGTATTGTTAGTAGTAGTAGTAGTATTAGTAGTAGTGGTAGTATTTGTATTATTATTATTATTATTGTTATTTGTATTATTATTATTATTGTTAGTATTAGTAGTAGTGGTAGTATTTGTATTATTATTATTATTATTATTATTATTATGTTTATATTTCAGGTTGTGAAGAATTACGGTGGATCTTATTCTCCGCGGTGGTGGAAAGACCTCTTCCAAATTGTGTTTAGAATATTTGACAACATGAAACTACCTGAACAACAAACTGAGGTGAGCTGTGTGTCTGTGTGTGTTAATTATGTGTGTGTGTGTGTGTTTTTGTGTTAAGTGTCTGTGTGTGTTAAGTGTCTGTGTGTGTGTGTGTGTGTGTTAATTGTTTGTGTGTGTTAAGTGTTAATTATGTATGTGTGTTTGTGTTTTAAGTCTGTGTGTTTGTGTGTGTTCATTATGTCTGTGTGTGTGTTAAGTCTGTCTCTGTGTGTGTGTATGTGTGTTCATGCAGTAAACATTTATCATTTGTTTTGTTGATGTAGTTTGTTATTTTGTCCTCAGTAAATATTTTGAAATTAATTATAATTTTTAATATTATTTGTACTGTTATAATATTTCTTTTTTCAGTCATGGTCATTTCTCCAACTATCCATTTTTTTTTATTTTTTTTTAACATTTTTTTTTTCATATATTTTTTTTTCATTTCTTCAACTATCCATTTTTTTTTCATATGTTTTTGTGTTTTTCATTTCTCCAATTATCCTCGTAGCATTAATTGCAGTGTTATTTTCCCTTGAATTTTGTAATGTTTTGTATTAAATTTCATTATTATAATTATTATTATTATTATTATTAGTTATTAGTTTTTATTATTATTTATTAGTTATTATTATTAGTTAGTACAGTATTATTATTATTATTATTATTACTGTAGTTATTATTATTATTATTATTACTGTAGTTATTATTATTATTATTACTGTAGTTATTATTATTATTATTACTGTAGTTATTATTATTATTATTATTATTATTATTATTCCCTTTAAACAGCAAGTATGATAGCCCCCCCCTCCATTCCTTTAAACTCCTTCATTATAATATGGGTTTTATTTAACTACAGAATATTAATACAACATAATTTAATCTTCCTCCACGACAGAATCCAGACGAGATAACAGTAAGGCAGGCAGAGGTTGGTAAAGTTAGGATAATACAACAGAAAAGATTTAATTAAGCAACCCTGTGATATGATGTGATGTAGGAAAATTGGAGGTTAACGCTTCCTTCAAACTTTGCCACGAAACAAAACACACACACTTTGTTATATTATAGGCAAGGAGGAATCAGAAGCCTCCAAGTTTCATTCACAATCACAGGGTTTTTAATTAAATGGTTTATTATACGGTGAACTCTTATTTTGACATTGATATTGTGTATGTGTAAGTACAGTACATTCATTACACAGTATAGTACATTCATTACACAGTACAATATATTCATTATAGGTATGTAATGTTGTGTACAATAAGTGTTTAAAGTACATACATTACATACATACATACATTACATACATACATACATACATTACATACATACATTACAGTACATTACATACATTACACACCAATAATACATGTGTTAAATAAGAGTTTACTTTATACCATAACAATACAAAAGTGGCTTTCTTTTTTGTCTGCCACTTTAACAACAATAACATAATAATTAACTGGTTTGGTTTGTGTGTGTGTGTGTGTGTGTGTTATCATTAAGGTTTGTTTATTACTATCTCTGGGTCATAAGGTATTAACACTATGGGTTGTATGCAAGAACATTTGTAGTGTATACGATGGTGTGGTACTGGTACTGGCTGATTCCATAGAGGTTTTGGTTTGTTATGATGATTCCTAACCACACATATCAGTCTTAGGGCCAATTCCTTAATGGTTTTGGTTGGTTATAATGCTTCCTAACCACACTTATCAGTCTTAGGGTTTATTCCAGAGTGATATTGGTTTGTTATGATCCAATACTATTACAGTAGGGGACAGGCTTGGGGGGTGCAGGAATAGGGGGACAGGCTTGGTTTTTTTTGGGGGGGGGTTAGGTGGGGTGCGGGAATAGCGGGACAGGCTTTCTACCCCCCCCCCCCCCCAAGCCTGTCCCCCTATTCCCGCACCCCCCTCAGTCCCCCCCCAAGCCTGTCCCCTACTCCCACACCCCACCTAACCCCAACAAACAACCAAACAACAACAACAACAACAACAGTCATTGGTATTAGTTTGTAAGCATGCAAACGAAAGAATAGTAGCCTTGTAAATGACTTATGGATGAATTATTTAAATGAATTTGGTGAATAAACTATACAGTAATTATTATTATTATTATTATTATTATTAAATGACATGGGTGAATTATTTTTTTAATTTGGTGAGTAAAGTATACAGTAATCATCATCATTATTATTATTATTATTATTATTATTATTATTATTATTATTATTATTATCTAACTGTTTTAATATATTTTGTGAATGTGGATACTCAGCTTTTGGAAAATAATTAAGCCTTACAAATGTGATTGATTGGTTGGTTGGGAAGCTAACAAACCAATACCACTGTGGAATGAACCCTAATAAATGTTGATAGTGGTAATGTGTTAAGGACCAAAATTGCATGTACAGGTATTTTTTCTCTATCATTTCTTTTTCCTTTTCTTTCTCTTTTCTTTCTCTTTTTTTTTTTTTTTTTTTTTTTTTTTTTTTTTTTTTTTTTGTTAAGGACCAAAATTGCATGTACAGGTATTTTTTATCTATCATTTCTTTTTCCTTTTCTTTCTCTTTTTTTTTTATTTTTTATTATTTATCTTTTCTTTGTTATGCATTTGTGTTTTAACATTACTAACAAAACATTTTTAACATCCAGGCTTGTGTTATGCATTACAAAACTAAGTAATATTATTCACACAAACATATTCTTCAGTCACGGTTGTTTTTACATCACGATTGAAGAATAAATTTGTGTTTTTCATTAATTTGTGTTATACATTAATTTGTTATTCATTAATTTGTTATTCATTAATTTGTTATTCATTAATTTGTGATACATTAATTTGTGTTATGCATTAATTTCTGTCATACATTTATTTGTGATATTCAATAAACCCTGCAATTAATCCCAGAAATATAAAAATATTTCCTTTGTATAAATAAGTTAGTGTTAATCTTTTTATAAATAAGATAATGTGTTAATCTTTGTATAAATAAGATAATATGTTAATGTTTTTATAAATAAGTTACCGGTAATGTGTTAATCTTTGTATAAATAAGATAATGTGTTAATGTTTTTATAAATAAGTTACCGGTAATGTGTTAATCTTTGTATAAATATGTTAATGTGTTAATCTTTGTATAAATGTGTTAATGTTTTTTTATAATTTCTACAGAAGAATGAATGGATGACAACGACCTGTAATCACGCCTTATATGCCATTGTTGACGTCTTCACACAATACTTCGAAGCTCTAAGTCCAATATTACTGGAAGATCTTTATAAACAACTCCATTGGTGTGTACAACAAGGTAAATAATAATACATACACGAGTTTTTTATATTAGGTTTATTTATTTCATTTACATTTTTACATCCATTTTTTATTCGGTTTATGTAGTTCATTTATTTATTTTATTTACTTATTTCTTTTATTTTTATTTTATTTATATATATATACTGTACTGTATTTTTTTTTTTAATACTCATTTTTTGTTGTTTTTATTATTAATTATATTTTCTTTGATTCTTTTTAATATTATCATTATTATTAATAATAATATTACAGTATTGTTAATATTTTTACTTGTTCATTTTATCATTATTTATTATTATTATCATTATTATTATCATTATTATTGTTATTATTATTTTCATATTATGTTTGTTATTGTTATTGTTTTATTTTTTCATATATTTATATATTTGCATATTTAATAATGATATTATTCAATGAAATAACAATATTCTCTCTCTTTGTCTCTCTTACTGTCAACTCAATTCTCTCACCACCAATATCTCCATTTCTCTCTTTTACACTTTCTCTTTCTCTCTTCTCTACATTGAACTAACTCACTCTTTGTCACCATCTCTCTCTTCCCTCACTCTCTATCTCACCCTCACTCTCTCTCTCTCACCCTCACTCTCTCTCTCTCTCTCACCCTATTTCCTCCCTCACTCTCTCTCACCCTTTCTCCTCCCTCTCTTCTTTCTCACCTTTCCTCCTCCCTCTCTCTCTCTCACCCTTTCTCTCACATCCTCCCTCACTCTTCCTAACCCACCCCCTCTCTCTCACCCACACACCCTCTCTCTCTCTCACCCACCCACTCCCTCTCTCTCTCACCCCCACACCCCCTCTCCCCCCAGACAATGAACAATTAGCCCGATCCGGCACCAACTGTTTAGAGAACCTTGTAATAAGTAACGGATGTAAGCTGAGCGTCGACACGTGGAATAAAACGTGTCAATGTCTACTGGATATATTCAACAGTACCTTACCACACGACCTCATTACCTGGAGGCCACCCCATCTCGTTAACTCCACACCACATCAGGTAAATTGAGAAATAAACTAGAAATAAACTTTTTTTTTTTTTTTTTTTTTTTTATGTTTTTGTTTTTGCCGCCACATCAGGTAAACCAAGAAATAAACGGATATTAATTTATTTGTTTATCTGTTAACTCGACCGCACATCAGGTAAATTAAGAAATAAACTGATATTTTGTTTGTTTTCTTTATCTCTCTGTTTCTGTTTTTGTTTTTGCCACCACATCAGGTAAACAAATAAACACACTGATATTTATTTGTTTATTTGTTTATTTGTTTATCTCTTGTCTGGTTGTTTTTATCTCTGTCTGTCTGTCTAATATTTTGTGATTTGTTTGTAAATATTGGTCACCCAAAAACATTCCGAAGTTGTGAACTTTTACTGTACGTGTTAAATTAAATTAAATCACCTTAAATGGATATACTGTAATAATTACTATGTGCTATATTCAATTATCTTATTTTGAGGACCTGCCATTAACCACTTTTTCTTCCTCCCTTCCTTCCCTCCCCAACAATAACAACAACAACAACAAAAACAACAACAATAATAATAACAAATATAATACCACCACCACCAACAATAACATTAACAACCACAACAACAACAACAACAACAATAACAACAACAACAAAAACAACAATAATAATAATAACAAATATAACACCACCACCACCACCAACAACAACATCACCACCACCAACAACAACACCACCACCACAACAACAACACCACCACCACAACAAAAATAACAACACCAACACCACCACAACAACAAAAACAACACCACCACCACAACACCAACACCAACAACAAACAACAACAACAACAAACCACAACCACAACAACAGACCTCACTAGGCAGTTTAGTTGGTGATTCCAGGGCGTTCGCTGGCCTGTTAATAAGATGTGTGGTACAACTGGAATTGATTCAGTGTATTGATAATATTGTCTTCTTCCCGGCCACTAGTAAGAAGGAAGATCAGGAAAACTTAGCATTGGCACAGGTACGTTTTAGGTGTGTGTGTGTAGGTGTGTGTAAAATAAAGTAATGTAATGTAAAAGTGTGTATGTGTGTGTTTTTGTGTACAGTTTATCATCTATACTGTACTGTGTGTGTGTGTGTGTGTGTAAAGTAATGTAAAAGTGTGTGTGTGTGTGTGTGTGTACAGTTTATCATCTATACTGTACTGTGTGTGTGTGTGTGTGTGTACAGTTCATTATCTATAGTGTATATATAACTATTTATTATTATTTATTACCGTATATTATCAGTATATATGTAACTATGAATTATTATTATTATTATTATTACTTATTACCCTATATTTTTCCATCTAACTAACAAGGCTGGTGATAAAAGTATACCTGTAATGTAACTATGAATTATTATTATTATTATTATTATTATTATTATTATTATTATTACTATTACTTATTACCCTATATTTTTCCATTTAACTAACAAGGCCAGTGAACAGTATAGGCCTATATGTAACTATGAATTATTATTATTATTATTATTATTATTATTATTATTATTATTATTATTATTATTATTATTATTATTACTTATTACCCTATATTTTACCATTTAACTAACTAGGCCAGTGAACAGTATATACAGTATGTAACTATGAATTATTATTATTATTATTATTATTATTATTATTACTATTACTTATTACCCTATATTTTGCCATCTAACTAACTAGGCTGGTGATAAAAGTATACCTGTAATGTAACTACAGTATGAATTATTATTATTATTATTATTATTATTATTATTATTATTATTATTATTATTATTATTACTTATTACCCTATATTTTTCCATCTAGGCCGGTGACACAAGTATACCAATAAACCGTGACCACCGTGAAGACCAAGGAATGTATCGCCATCTCTCAGGACAACAGTTGTTTACATTATTGGACTGTCTCATTGCATCACACTCGTTTGCAAAGGCATTCAACTCAAACCACGAACAACGCAACCTATTGTGGAAAGCAGGTAATTATTTATTGATGTTGTTTGTTTTATTTGTTTGTTGTTATTATTATTGTTGTTGTTGTTGTGTGTTATTTATTATTATTATTATTATTTTTGTTGTGTGTTATTTATTATTATTATTGTTTTTGTGTGTTATTTATTATTATTATTATTGTTGTTATGTGTTATTTATTATTATTATTATTATTATTGTTGTTGTGTGTTATTTATTATTATTATTATTATATTTGTGTGTTATTTATTATTATTATTATTATATTTGTGTGTTATTTATTATTATTATTATTATTATTGTTGTTTGTTAGTAGGGGAACAGGCTTGTATACAATACTTCATGAAATAAATATCATGTATACAACAATAATAATTAATCTGTTTGTGTGTGTGTGTGTGTGTGTCAGGATTCCATGGCAGTGTGAACCCCAATAATTAATCTCTTGTCTGTGTGTGAGTGTGAGTGTGTGTCTCTCTGTGTGTATGTGTGTGTGTCTCTGTGTGTGAGTGTGTGTGTCTCTCTCTCTGTCTGTGTGTGTGTATGTGTGTCAGGTTTCCGTGGCAGTATGAACCCCAATAATTAATCTCTCTCTCTCTGTGTGTGTGTGTATGTGTGTCAGGTTTCCGTGGCAGTGTGAAGCCCAACTTATTAAAACAAGAGACGCAATCGTTGGCGTGTGCTCTCAGGATATTGTTCCGTATGTTGGCTGATCCGTCCAGAGAACAGGAATGGCCACAGGTAAATACATATATATATAACAAACTATTGCATTTTTTTATCACAAATAATATTAACTACTAAATAAAATCAACAACAACAACTAAATATTATAACAAACTATTTCATTTTTATATATCAAATAATATTAACTACTAAATATTATAACAAACTACAGTATTTCATTTTTTTATCACAACTACTAAATATTATAACAAATTATTGCATTTTTATATATCAAATAATATTATAACAAACTCCAGTATTTTATTTTTTTATCACAAATAATATTAACTACTAAATATTATAACAAATTATTTTATTTTTTTTATCACAAATAATATTATAAACTATTTCATTTTTTTATCAAATAATATTAACTACTAAATATTATAACAAACTATTGCATTTTTATATATCAAATAATATTAACTACTAAATAAAATCAACAACAACTAAATATTATTACAAACTATTTCATTTTTTTATCACAGGTAATATTAACTACAAAATATTATAACAAACTACAGTATTTCACTTTTTTATCACAAATAATATTAACTACTAAATATTATAACAAACTATTGCATTTTTTTATCACATTCATATGATGATAATTTTTTTTTTTTTTTTATGTTTCTCATAGTACAGTAATAATATTTTTGTTCACATTCATACAAAAATTTTTTTTTTTTCTGTTTTTTTTTAATGGTAGTTCAGTACTAAACCTTTTAGTGCAGAAAAAAAAAAAAAAAAATGTATTCATGATATTACCGGTATTTCTGTATTTCTGTATTATGTATATATATATATGTATAATTATGTTTATATGTTTATATTTGCAGGTACAAGAATATTTAATCAGTGTATTATGTATATGTATTTGTGTATAGAGTATAATACAGTATGTAAATAGATAGATAGATATTATTTATGTACTGTATATGTATTTGTGTATAGAGTTAATACAGTATGTAAATAAATAGATAGATATTATTATGTATATGTATTTGTGTATAGAGTTATAATACAGTATATAAATAGATAGATAGATATTATTTATGTATATATATTTCAGTATAGAGTATAATTCTATATGTTTGTATTTTCTAGGTACAAGAACGTTTAATAAGTGTGTGTAGATCTGGGTTGGAATATTTCCTTTCATTACCAGAGTCCCATAGAGAAGCTTGGACAAACCTTATACTTCTATTCCTTACTAATATACACAAGATGTCAGATGAACAGGTAAGATTTATTGTGTGTGTGTGTGTGTATGTGTATGTGTCTCTTTCTCTGTCTCTGTCTGTCTCTCTGTCTCTGTGTCTGTGTGTCTGTGTGTGTCTCTCTCTCTCTGTCTCTCTCTCTCTCTGTCTGTCTCTCTCTCTCTGTCTGTCTCTCTCTCTCTCTCTCTGTCTCTCTCTCTGTCTCTCTCTCTCTCTGTCTGTCTCTCTCTCTCTGTCTGTCTCTCTCTCTCTGTCTGTCTCTCTCTCTCTCTTTGTCTGTGTCTGTGTTTCTCTGTAAATATAGATAAATAAGTAACATATAATATCACCTCACCCATTATCTCTCACACACACACCCATTATCACCCTCTCTCTCTACCTCTCACACACCCTCTCTCTCTCTCTCACACACACCCATTATCACCCTCTCTCTCTCTCTCTACCTCTCACACACCCATTATCACCCTCTCTCTATCTCTCACACCTCCATTATCACACTCTCACACACACCCTCTCTCTCTCACCCTCTCTCTCTCTCTCACACCCCCTCTCTCTCTCACTCACTCTCTCTTCTTTTGTTTACAGTTTGCAGCCCACGCCTCGAATTACTATCCGTTCCTGTGTGAGATAATGTGTTTCAGCCTCAAGCCGGAGTTGAGGGCCGTTCTCCGTCGCTTCTTCTTCCGCATCGGGATAGTCTTCAACATTACCCACCCTAGTGTACGCAACCACACCTCATCCACGTCCTCGCTACACACACACACACACACACACCAGCCTAATGCTAATGTGAATGTTAGGGAGAGGTTACCTAGTGATTTTTGAGTGTGTGTGTGTAGGAGAGAGATAGAGAGGGAGGGAGATAGATAGAAAGGGAGGGAGAGAGATAGAAAGGAAG
>JAWZYT010004835.1:0-77627 GCA_034508575.1 Petrolisthes manimaculis
AGGCTAAAAAACGTGGTAAGGAAGTGGAGGAAATTGTGTCCGTAAATAAAGTGAGAACTGTGAGGCCGTCATCATCGTTAATGTGTATGAGAGAGAGAGAGAGAGAGAGAGAGAGAGAGAGAGAGAGAGAGAGAGAGAGAGAGAGAGAGAGAGCACGACTTGTAGTAATTACATACCTAACCGTCCTCACATTACGTGTTTAATAAAGGAATAATTATACCCTTTTTTTAGTAATGATAACGGTGAGGACTAAATACAAGTAAATGAATTCAACTGTGGAATAGTGAAAGAATATGAGAAGTCCAAGAAATATCATGTTTAATTTCGTTTTTCCAAATGTTTCAGAATTATTGGCCTTTGGCAGAACAGGAATCACAGCAAGATATAAATAATCAATGTATGTACCTTTTTATTAATATCATACTGTTCTAATTTTCATTTTTCCATTTGTCTCTATTCATATGTTTCACTTTAATGTTGAGTCAATATTTCATTAGTTTATACTGTTATTATCTTTACTCTTTCTTTTTGTCTCTACTCAGATGTTTCCCTTTAATGTCGAGTCAATATTTAATTTATTTATACTGTTATTATCTTCACTTTATCCTTTTGTTTCTACTGAGATGTATTACAGTAAGTCATGCATCCCAGTTACTTCCTCTATGGGTCAGGGTACTTGGTTGAACACACACTTCTCCTGTTTGTTTACGTTTGAGGGTGTATGTACAATCTCTCTGGAATCACTAGTTGTCCTCACGAATGACGCCCCTATTGTGTTTGCCTGAGTGTGTGTGTGAGTGTGTGTGCATTGTGGGTGTTGTTGTCTCTGTATGCAGTGTGCGAATGTTTGTATTAGATTAGTTGTATGTTTGTATTAAGCGTGAGTGCATATCTTATGTCTCTCTGCTCTGTTGTGTGTGTGTGTGTGTGCATGTGTATTTGTCGACATAAAACATGTAGTGCACCACACATACTCTTTTTCACAATACACACACACACACACACACACACACACACACACACACACACACACACACACACACACACACACACACACACACACACACACACACACACACACACACACACACACACACACACACACACACATATGGAACCCTATCTTATTCTCTATGATGTTAACTTCCCCAAACGCCAAAGGGCCTTCAGTTGTATGTGTTCCCTCTCTATACATTTGCTCCTTATACAAACTTCCTCTCTCATATTATTCTCTGCCTTTCGCCTCTCACATCCTTCCACAGTAAACACCCTCATACTTGTATTTCTCTTTCTTGTATTCCTGTCCCATTTTATTAATTCTTCATTATATTATTTCCTTGCATGTCCCCATTCTCTCTCTCTCTCTCTCTCTCTCTCTCTCTCTCTCTCTCTCTCTCTCTCTCTCTCTCTCTCTCTCTCTCTCTCTCTCTCTCTCTCTCTCTCTCTCTCTCTCTCTCTCTCTCTCTCTCTCTCTCTCTCTCTCTCTCTCTCTCTCTCTCTCTTTCTCTCTCTCTCTAGCCATCCGTCCACTCCCTCCCTCAGTGTGCAGGAGGAAACAGGTTACTGGTGCACTAACAAGCTCAAAGGTCAGGTAACGTCAAGGTTAGTTTGTCTGTCTGAACGATCACATGTGGACCACCCATTCTAACGCATACACAAACGGCCTGTTGACAAAACTGTAAATATTCTACTGGTGTACGGTACATTTAAAAGCGTCATGCATGCAATATATATACGCTTATAATCGCTCAATAGTCAATACATATATTCTCTTTTATCTTGCACATAGAAATATTAATGTAAAGAAACTATTCAATTGCCAAATCTTTCACAGTGGAGTCTACGGATCTTTTGATATGCTATACCACATTTTTAGGCTTGTTCCCTTCAGATTCTAAAAGTTTACTAGTGGGACAACGCAACTCCAACTCTTAGGAACCATTAGTAATTGCTCAAATATTCTGCTTTATTCACATCATCAGGTCTATTTTGATTGCCCCAGTTTCTCTGCTGTACTTCTTGCCACCTTTGCTACCTACTATATATACCATTCTGACATGCGGAAGGCCTGAGCCAACACGAGGACGTATGGTGTTGGATGGGTGCGAGGGGTGGTGGTCTTTTGTTGTGCATTGTAGTGCCAGGCTTTGTTGTATACGGTACCACTTGACGTACCACTTGACGTATACAACAGAGGCACAGTTGTAGGTCAGCACCTTGTCAAACTAGGCCTATCTTGATAAACAACAAAGCAGTGTAAACAGAAGATAAAATGAGAAGGACAAGAGAGATAAAGTGGTGGAAGTGATGTTACTTTGCACAGGGAATGGTGGCTTGTGGCATGAGGATATAAAAAAGAAACGAATAAGATTACCATAATGAAATGTTCACAACCTAACCAACTTCTTTGAGAAAATTTTAGCTAAAGAAGTAATAAAATTGATCTTATTTGTTCCCTCCAGAAGAGAAAATTAGACCATGAATGTTGACTGTCTGGTTTCCCAATTAATCACTTACTAATTTAAGGGAAAAAACGTCATCTGAGGTCTTCTTTCGATCCTTTTATTTTATTCGTAAATGTTTTCTGTACTCTCACGTTATATTCTTTGTTGCCTCAGATGTATGTTTCTCTTCCTTTCAGAACTATGTCGTTTGTGTCTTTCATCACTGAAAGTCTACATTCTCATTTGTATTTTTCTTCACCCTGTTGTTAATGAGATAATGTCATTTTTATTGTACAGTCGCCATAAAAAGTATTGGAACCACCTTAACATTGAAATTTAATATACGTATCCATGGGGGGGGGGGGGGGCGTTCCAATACTTTTTCTGCTGACTGTACATCGTTTATTTTTCTTTAATTCCTTTAGTGCTGTGGTTTTTTTTTTTTTCCTGGTGATAGTTTTTTTTAAGTTTTTTTGTTTCACAGTTATTTACGTTTTACTTGAATGAACACTTGGACAGTTTTTTCGAAATTAATTCCTGATCATTAATTTATACATTTTTAACCTTTTCGTTTGAATCACTTTATGAGGGTAAGCAATATTGTATCCTACGCTCTGTACCATGTAACTTCTTCCAGGAATATTAAATGAGGTTTATGAATCACGTCGTCGGAAAGTGCATTGATTTATATTTTTCAAGTGTTGTGACCTCTCTGACCTCTGACCTTCCTTGGTGTATCTGTAACTTGTTTACTTTTGGTACATTAGAGCTCCATTGATTCCTCTAACGTATGTGAGGAAACAGTACCAGAGTAGCACATATAACGGTGACCTGTTGCTTGGAATAGTTTGGAGGAATCAGTTACTCCAGTTTTACCAACTCTATACTGCCTCGAGAAATGAAACTTATGGAAGGGCAGCTGAGTTCAGATACTTATTATTTATTACTTTCTGAACCCTTTGATAATGTTTTCTGCATTTTCTCTGATATATTCCCTTGTGTAATGGGGTGAACGATTCTTTAAAATATATTATGCATTTCTCGAGAGGTTGCATGTAATATTAGTATTGAATTTTACATATAACGTGTGTGTGTGTGTATGAAATATGAGTGAAGAATTATATATATATATATATATATATATATATATATATATATATATATATATATATATATATATATATATATATATATATATATATATATATATATATATATATATATATATATATATATGCGTTTGTGTGTAAAAAAATATTAGTATTAAAGTATGTATGTGTGTATGTGTGTGTGCGTGTGTGTAAACTGAGGATATGACATTGTGAAGTTGCTCCCTTCACCTGTCACAAGTCATAAGACGCCAGGCTCGAATAGTACCCCACGGAGCACTTCCTCCATCTCTCTCTCTCTCTCTCTCTCTCTCTCTCTCTCTCTCTCTCTCTCTCTCTCTCTCTCTCTCTCTTTTTTTATTTTATTTTTATTTAAACTTTCTGGTATAGCTGTACATGGCTGAGCTATTTTCGTTCCTTTCTTCTACCGCCATTGGAAGAGTAGGGGAGTCGGACGAAGAAGAGGGAGTACCGTACCCAGATATCAGTATATAATTATGTTGTAAAGTATTCACCATAGCGACAAATAAGACATTCTAGGAGTTATAGCAATATTGCCTGCATGAGTTCACTTCTGGTTATAATAGAAGGGAACATTGGTGAGGTGACAAGTATTAATTTTGTTTTCTGAGCCTGAGTCTAACATCTCAGACCGACAATCAGGACACTGTTTTTCCCTCGCATATTCCGCCTTTCCCCTGTAACTGTCAACAGTACTCCTTCGTACATTAGGTGGACATTAGAGGGCATAATAATTATTATGATTCATGAAGCATTAAACTGCTTCAGTGTCATCGAGTACATGGAGATTCACTTGGAAGCTAAAATTTGGTTTGGAAATTTATTGATGACAAAGATTGGATCAAAACTGTTGGATATATCGTCTGTTTTAATAAAAATAAATTTAAATGAATTTCGTTGACGATGTCAGAAATGCAAGTTTGATAATAATGATAGCCAAAAATATTGCTAACTTTATTGTTTCGATTTTTCTGATATATGTCGCTAAGCATAGTGATCTGAAACTTGTTCTCTAACATATTTTAAATGCTAGGAATTGTGAAGGTTTTGTTCTGTCTATCTCTGAGATATTGTATATGTCTATAATGACGGTACAGATACTTTTTAATCACATTTATATATCGTTCGATTTGCACCTGCAGTTCAGTCAGTTTGACATGTGCCACACCTCATGTTGGGAGCAGTGGGAGGCTGTGTTACTGAGTGTTTCTGCTGTGTTACTGTGTAGAACATTAGAACATTTGACAACAGAGAAACGATTCCCATTAGACAGCTATCTGATCGTGATCGTCAAACAATTTTCCCAATTAACCAGCGATTTTGGGAACATTTCCCTTCCGTAAACACACCACATGCCGAGAAAACACAGAGGCCTTGGGTGTGATGGATCGGAAAACATGCACAAGAACAAACAAATAATGAAATGGACAGATGCAATGGTTAAACTTGACACAGGTATAAAAAAATTCAACTTTTCATCGGGTTGAAAGCATGAAGCAAACCAAAAGTGAGAATGTTGTCCTATATCCATGAACATTGTGTATTCGAACTCTTTCATGATAACAAACAAAACCCTCTCATTTTACGAAGAGTTTTGAAGTGAAAGGGTGAGGGAGGGTTAGTGGCAAGGGGAGGTACGGTAGTGTAGGGGCAGCAGAAGAAAAGACAGTGCATGGGTTTCCTCTGTACTTAAAGGAGACCAACCAACTTTACCCTACCGTCTTCCTCATTCCCACCCACCACACTACTTCCCACACACACCACAATATCTATCTCTCACCACACTTCTTCCCACACACACCCACAGTATCTATCTCCCACCACACTACTTCCCCCACACACCCACAATATCTATCTCCCTCCACAATACTTCCCCCCCCCCCCCACACACACACCTAAAATATCTATCTCCCTCTACACTACTTCCCACACACTCACCCACAGAATTTATCTCCCACCCACCACACTGCTTCACATCACAATTGTTCCCCCTCTGTCTCTCAACACAATACCTTCCTCCTTCCTACACCCACAACACCCCTTACTTTCTCTCCACAATACACACACACACACACTCTCTCTCTCTCTCTCTCTCTCTCTCTCTCTCTCTCTCTCTCTCTCTCTCTCTCTCTCTCTCTCTCTCTCTCTCTCTCTCTCTCTCTCTCTCTCTCTCTCTCTCTCTCTCTCTCTCTCTCTCTCTCTCTCTCTCTCTCTCTCTCTCTCTCTCTCTCTCTCTCTCTCTCTCTCTCTCTCTCTCTGTATATATATATATATATATATATATATATATATATATATATATATATATATATATATATATATATATATATATATATATCCTCTATTCCCCATCTCCTACTGCCTCTTTCTTTCCTTTCTTCTGTTATCCTATTCACTTTCTCTTACAGTATATATAGAGTATACCTCACACACACCAATAACAATATTTTCGCAAGCCTAACACATTTGTACAATGTATCATCACCCTTACCAACATCTGTATCCATTCTGTGTAGAAAAAAATGGAAATGAATACGTTAATATCTCTTGCTTCTAACACGGAGATTCATAAACTTCTGAATTTATAACAGAGGCTAAATTTATCTATTGCCGTCCACTCGACCAACGGCATCCTACTTTTATCCATATTCACAGATTTAGCCATATTCACGCATTTTATTATGTATGAGGCCAAGCAAACTTCTGAGTGCCGTAGATTAAATTGTTCCTACAATGGAAATTCGATCATGAATTGTCACTCGGAAATTGGTTTAAGTGTCACTCCTTTATTCTCTAATTGCTACAACCTCCCATGTGTGTGTGATACTGAAGGAAGTGCCAACAGTCGCCCTGAGCTTTATTTCAGTGTTGAGATACAATTGTCACCAACTCCACGTCTTGGCAGAGTTTTCATATTGTTGCTCTAGGCTCAAGTCACTACTTTTTTAGTGGCCATAAACCCGGAGATTGTTGGACATAAACTTCTACAGACAACTTGGTGAGGACCCATAGGTCTCAGGCTGCTTGTGTTCCAATATTGTTTTTCTTATGGGTGAGAATTTTTACATGATATTGGGCAATTAGAATATTATTATCATCTTAACAATGTGAGAAATGTGTTGTTTTATATTATCGTTTATTCATAATATTCTGTAACAAACTGTTCTTATATTTTGATTTTTGAATGGGACAATAACTTAAATATGAACCGACAGATATGATATTAAATGTTAATACGTGTACGTAACTCTTTGTACTTATTGTATTCATGACCAATAATAAAGTAACAAACGAGTGTCACAGGGAATTAATGCATTTCACTGTAAATATTATAATTATAGTTTAACTGGTAATGAGTAAGCCCCTTGGACTCAAAAAGTTAACCATCGAAATGAATTCCTAACTTACATAACTTCAATAAAACAAAACCTATATACAGACTGCCTCACAGCTCGCCTGGGAAATCACACACCAAACTATAAAAAGTAAGATGGTGGACAGTAAAGAGTGAACGGATTTATTAGACTTATAGTGACGACACGAGCATCGAGTTACTAATACTTTTAATTAATTAATTTCTTGACTTTTCAGGACACATTATTTCTTATGACTTATTAGATCGTCCTGATCACCATAAATTATATTCTGTAGTCATTAACTTTTACAGTCATTTTTGTTTTTCTCGTTAGCGTGCATCACAACTTTTCTTTCCCTTTCTTATTGTTCTAATTTTTTCCTTCCTCCAATTAAGCTATGAAAAATACAGACATGACTGAAATTAATTACTCCTATTCTTTCCCCTTCACTTCCCTTCTCCTCTTACCGTTATTTTCATCACCTCCATTTCCCTCTTCTCTTCTATTATATTTTATTACTTTCCTCTTTGTTTCTCATCACTGTACTTGCTTTCTCCCTGTTTTCCATTTCTTCCACATCATCTATCTTCTCTTTCTTACATTTATTTTTCCTCTTTCCTTCTATTTTATCCTTTAGTCATTCCTTTATTACCCATTCCTCATCCTTAGTTCATCCTTTCTCTTTCTTTCCTTTCTCTCTTCACAACCATGTTCTCCATTTCACAACATTATCGTCATTCTTCATTTTTATTTAATCTGATATGGTATTGTTGCCTTTTACCCTCACTTTACCCATCGCTGCTGCTTCACATGTATCAGTGAAGCCATTTGGAGTTGGTATAGCCTCAATAATCATGCTGTAGTTACATTACCTCGTCTAATCATCATCTTGCATCAACAATACATTACCCTACTCTTCATCAGTATCTTATACCTCAACATAATTTCTGTAGTAGGAATATAAAGGGTAATGGGGTATTGATGATGAAGGATATAATATGCATTTTGGTAAAGACAGTGAGTGTGAACGCTTAAGTTGTCCGCCTCGACCTTCTTTGAGTGACTGGCAATTACTCGGACGGCAGAGCAGAGTTAAATTTAACATTTTGCCTTCCGGGATGCATAACTCCGAGGTAGTCCATGGTACAGGGAAACCCAAAATGCTCTCTAACACCAAGATTACCTTATTCACTCTCGTTACACTATACTATCTCGTTCTATCCTACATTACTTGACCCAGGTTAGCCTTAAGTAGCCTAACCTAATGTAAACTAGATATGCTTAAATATCTGTAGTAATTTCTTGATAATAAACATTCCCTGTACTTTTAGAGATTTGGGACTAATGCGTCCGGGTGTGAGAGAGTCATTAAAACTTTTCAACTTACGCGATGCTTTTTAAAGGTAGTGTAAAGTGGTGCTGCTCGTCGGAATGAACAGCCGCAGGCAAAAAATTGCACCACATCTCTTATAACTTTACCTTAAACTCGCAGTAATTATAAAGTTGACAACTTTTTCATTTTGCTCAACGAATAGCAGACGATTATTCTTTTAGATGGGTAGGACTTTTGATACCTAAAGGTTGAAACTATTTCAATAAATTTCTTAACAGTGGCTTAGGTCGTGGATATCATAGTGAACTAATAAATTGACCTGAAATGTTAATAAACCTTCCACCGTTCAGGACGAGGTGGAAATAGGTTGGGTAGAAATGGAGGGCTACTAATTCCTCCAAGCTGTACTGGGTAACAGACAACCTCAGTATACATGTAATAAATTGGCAGCATGGGTTTTTTTGGGAAATCAGCAAGCCACCATTTCGTCGACGAGGGATTACTCTCTGTATATACGGCGATCATTGAGTGACTTGTAATATATTAGTCATTTTAGGGCAGATATTGTATTTGTACTACTCACTGTTCAAGGTTAAGTCCAAAATATAAGATCATTATTCAGCCCTGGATGATAGTGAGTGAGACTAACTCATAAATCAACTCATTGTTCAACAAGACAAATTTGTTATCAATAGAACCTCTTTTGTCACAAACATGAAGGTCTTAGTAAAATATTTGTCATTCAGGATATCAATAGGTCTGGTTCATCTATGTTACAGAAGCTGCTTTCGAAAATATGAATAATTGACATAGAGAGCATCTATACTTAATCATAATGACTGAAGTGGTTATGATTACAAGAATCTGTCTAATCATGAATGTCTGGTTTAGTGGACACACACACACAGAGGGAGAGGAAGGGAGGTAGTGGGAGGGAGGTAGAAGGAGGGAGAGAGAGGGAAAGGGAGAGGGAGAGGGGGGGAGTGAGGGAGATTGAGAGCCAGCTTACATAGCAAGGTATAATATACTCTCGGACAGACCTCAGTGGAATCCTGTTTTTGAGTGGAGAGCGGCTTAATTACCCTCGGTACTGTGGTGCATTGGGGGGCCTGGTCTGGCCTTGCTTGGTTTTTGAGGTCCGCTGTTGGTTCTTCCTTGGTGGTGCCCTTCCTTCATACTGTGGCTGCAATAGGTAGGTCCCTATTCCCCTGGTCCAATGACAGAAACGTTTTAGGATAAATGGTGGTGACGTTTTGGACAAGTAGTTGTAGCGTTTTGAAAGGATTGGTGGTAACGCTGTGGAAGGAGTGGATGATACTGTTTTGGAAGGAGTGTATAAAACGTTTTGGGATGAGTGGTGGTAACATTTTCGGAGGAATGGTGGAAACGTTTGAGGAGGACTGGTAGAAATGATTTGAAAGGATTGGTGGTAACGTTTTAGAAGGACCGGTGGTAACGTTGTGGAAGGAGTGAGTGAAACGTTTTGAAAGTAGGGATGATAATGGTTTGTTAGGTGTGAAGGTAACGTTCTGGAAGGAGGGACAGAACGTTTTGGAAAGTGTGAAGGAAACGTTTTAAGAGTAGAGATATTAATGTTTTAGAAGGCACTCTAATGTGTTAAAAATATACTCTTCCCTAAAGTGGACTAGAGTAATTAATCAATGTAGATATGCGGTGGAAACATTTTTGGATTTGAGTTAAGAGTAATGGGTAGAAATGGTTCACGGTTGTTTGGGATTTGAGAAATGGGGCCGAGTTTTGGGAGTGACTGTACCGTCGATAACATTATCACATCTTACACAATGAACTGTTCTCTAGAGGCATAATGTGTGTGTGTGTGTGTGTGTGTGTGTGTGTGTGTGTGTGTGTGTGTAATGGTATCGTTTTGGTTAGAATAGAGTGAAAGTGGTGGAAACGTTTGAAGTGGAGATATATACAACCTCTCTAACTTTATAATTCTCGAGTCATTGAATACAGCAGGTCTTTGCCGCCGACCGACTGTGCCTACGGAAGTGATCTGTTTCGTGGCACGGTCTGTAGGAATCATTAGCTCTCCAATTCACCCCCCAAAATGATCCCGTTTTGGAAAGAATCTGTTTTTGGCAAATTGAAGAGGTAATGATTTTCCCAAACTATGCCAGGGAACAAACAGCCTCAATTTTACTAACAGGGGAACGGTTTTGTGGCATAGTTTGTCGGAATTATTAACCCTACAGTTCACCAAAAAAATGGAAAAAAAAAAGTCTCTCCTCTACCCACAACCTGCCATAGAGGAAGAGCGACTATAGGATGAGAGAGGTCTGTTGTTTTGTACATGAGGTTACTGCATACTGCAACGTTGTGGAGGGCTGGCTGGACACGTTAAAATATAGATATCCATATAGCGGTAGGAAAAAAAGGACTGGGGTGGCTCGGGTGAAAGGTATGATAAACACTTAGATGGTTCAAAAAGAAACTTGCGTATAAAGATGAAGGCATAGGAATGTTTGAGTCATGAGTGTTGGATACGATAGATATTCAGTGGATATATTCGACAAAGAGTGTTGGGAACGTTTCATAGGAAGAGTTGAAAGGCTGGGATATAATGGCCACTCTATTAATAGTATTCAACACTCTCTCCTTTCCTTCTATTTCCTTCTCTGTATTGCCTTCTCCCTCGTGCTACTGGGTCTTGTAGGACTAGAGCTGTATTCATTCTTCCTTTTAAATTCTTTTACATGGATATATATATATATATATATATATATATATATTTATTTATTTATTTATTTATTTATTTATTATATGTCTCAGAAATAAGGAAATGAATAACTCTCTACAGAGGAAACATTTGACCTTTGGACGAGTGAAAATGTTTGTTATTGTTTTTGCCGTCATATTCATTTTTACTTTCCCCTCACTTCCGTTTTCCTGGCATTGTTTACGAAGTACGAGTGAAAATATATGTTACTGTTTATGTCGTCATATTTATTTTCTACTTGCTTTGTGTGTTAGCATCCCCTACCTTTTTTACGGTAATTGTTTACGAAGGACGAGTGAATATATTCGTTACTGTTTATGTAGTCATATATATTCTACTTGCTTTGTGTGTTTACTTTCCCTGCCTCCCTTTTTTTGCGGCCAGCTGTCCATAGGTTTGGATGGTTGGTCGTGTAAAATGCAACTGTACCGTAGCGGCTCAGTGCGTTCAACGTTTAATACTCTGTCGTTTGGGAACTTTATCGAAAACCGGTAGTTACATGCAAGAGTGGATGCTTTGTGTGTGTTTTTGTGTGTGTGTATGTGTGTGTTAAATCTGGACAAATATTTATGTTAGTTAAATGGAAAACAGTTATGTATGATCATTACATTGCAAGAAGGTAACCAACCCACCTCTATGTGTGTATGTTCGCATGTGTAAAGTATTTGATTAAGAGTTTGTAAGTTAACTTAACCCCAAAGTCTGTAAAATTGGATGTTACGTAAGAAATACAATCCTTTAACGTGTTGTTTATGTATAAATTTTTGCCGTTTTGAGTTCAGCCTAGAGCTAAAAACATTCGTTGTCATAAACGCATAAAAGCTTCCGCACATGATAACAAATATTTGTTTTATTTTGTAAATCTAATTACATTGTACAGTGCGTATCTATTGAACCGTTGAATAATTATACAGTATATTTTTTTCGAGGACTGCAGGGAATATTAATAATATTTCATTTGCCTCCCATATTATTTATAAAAATCTATCTCGTATATTATCATCACTATTTTACAGGAAAGTATTGTACCGTACTTGTTCCATCTCCCCCTCACCTCTCTCTCTATCCAATTCGCCTGAATATTTACCTATTAACTTCCCCCAACCCAACTTGTATGTTAATTTACCAGTTGGATATTATACATCAGTCCATATGGAAGTATCCTCCAGTTCTCCTACTATGCTCTACATTTTATCTGGCTTTCTTTCCCTTTCAGGAATACACTTCTCCTCAATACACAGAGGGCACAACACCCTTCTTCTCCTGGGAAATCACTTGTCATACCTGCCTCATACAATACGTGTCTGGCCTGACTCTACTGCCTCACTCTGTTTAATTATTCTTCATAACAACCCATTTCCTTTTGGAGGCACAGGTAAGCAGAGGGATTATAGTTAAGAGGTCCATGTATTGTAGACTAATTGGATGGATTTTGATTCACTCTCACTATGTCAGAAAACAAACTAAAAAATAAAAAGCCTGAATCTCACAGCTAGCCGAAAACGGACCGCTCACGGTTTGCGAACGACAGGATTAGAAGCCTTAATTATTATGCACCAATCAAATCGTGTTATGGGCCGTGCCTTTCAATGTAACCACTCGCATATACAATAGGTCTAAGCTGCGTGGGACCCTTCCAGCTGCCACAACGGGACTACAGTAGCTTCCACAACATAACAATTACCTATACATTCCTTTCCTCATCATCATCAACAGCATAGTGAAATACCAGTCATAGTTACTAGAAGCACTGAACCCCTGCTTAGTCCCTACCAACACTGTTGACTATTACATTGCCCCCCTGGGGACATAGTAACCCTTGGCCCCTCGTCTATTTCAATGAGGGGGAGGCCTTGGTGTATACCGCTCTTATTCTCTCCATTAGCCTACCTCAACTCACTCACCACAGAACCATCATATAATAACAGACGGTTGTATAGGGAGGAGGGAGAGGGAGCTTCCTGGCAGTGTGTTATTCATTCTTGACCCAAATCACGACTGACACATCTGGGGTGACGACCCATGTTTCATTTTTAATCTGTATAAATATATGTATGATGTATGATCTGTAACACTCCATCTCCCCACATCATAGTTATCCCGTTGTTGTACATCCTTGCAATGAGTAAATATATGAATGGCCTCTCAGTTGCGCAAATGAATTTGATATACCATCGCAGTGTTAGTTTAACCCAGCTTCCCATGGGAAATAATCGATTTGATGATGAAAATACCATCATATTGTGTCTCTGCTTTCTCTCAAAATCTCTGGAGAGCCTCAGGTTCTTGGAAAAATGTAGCCAGTTGTTCATGGTGAAGAGTATGTTGTGTCGGGGAAACGCAGCCACCAAAGAAAAATACAACGCTCACCCATCTCTGACAAACATCATCATTAATATCGTTTCCCGGAACTCACATCACCAACCAATACAATACAATACAGGTCACAATGATATTACTCCAAGGTTGGTGTATACTTTGTTGATGGAGCCTCGTGCCCTCAATTATATACAGTATAATAATGCTCTGTTGACGTCTATTTCAGTGACTTTATAAATTTGCACATGTGAGCTTATAAAGTCTTCTCTATGCCTATGTGTGTGTGTGTGTGTGTGTGTGTGGTCAGTATACAGTAAACCTTGTGTTTTGATGTATTAGTGTGTCCAGGCTTCTATCTTCTCCTTGTTGTCGTCATCGTCATTTGATAATAATGAAAATAACAATGATAATATAATAATAATAACAATAATATAAGAATAATAATAATAATAGTAATTATAGTGAGCAATATTGATTATATTTATTGTTCACATTTTCCCTTTCCCCAAAGGATATACCCACCCCAAGAAAAACCATAAACTAAAAGGGAATCTGAGACATTAGCATAATGTCCAGGGTATTTGAACTTTCTGACATTTATTCCTTTTTATAACCCCACTGTATTTTCAGCTTTTCTCAGAAACATTAGAATCCGCAAAAAAAATTAAAATGAAATAAATAAATATAAGTAAATATATTAATAATAGTTATAGTAAATGAATGAATTAAAAAATAATAATAATATATTTGTTCACATCTCACGTAAAAAGGTTGTACTGCAATACATAATTACTATCGTAAGTTCTGAGATGAAATAGATGGGTGTGGTGTATAAGTTGGCACATACATATAGACCACAACAATGGGTTGGACCATGTCTTTATCATTTGTGTGGCATTGTAACCAACACGTCCCTTGTGGGAAGAAAACTTATATCACTGATATACACTTGGGTACACGGATCCCTTTATGGTGGAGGATGCCGTGGGAATGTGTGGCAAACTTAGCGAACTTTGTGTAACCAGTGCATGGCTGGGTACTACTGGATGATACACAACCCACTCGTACACTTCACCACAGTTGTTCCTTTGTGGCACCCAAGAAAGTTAGAATGAGGTACTGTGATACGAAAGTAGGACATCTTGGTTAACACTATTTCCTTTTCACTCCCGGCATTTGAAGTCGACGAAATTACTCTATAAGTATGTTATTATCCTGTGCTATTATCCAGTGCTCTTTCACCAAGGATGGAATAATTTCCAACCATTTTAATGACTGGATAATATCATGCAAAAAACTAATTAATGTACAGGTAAGATGATATATGTACTGCCGAAGCAAGTACATAATAATATTATACTGTTATATTATGCTATGTATACATCTTATAGTAGGCCTATCCAAAAGCTGACACCTTAATGCCCCTAATATTGAAATGATTTTATGGAAACTTATGTATTATTATATTCATAAATTAATTTTGTACCTACTTACAGCGTCATACAGGTGTCTTGACACAGTTGTCACAATGAAAGTCTAAGGAGGTTCCACTTCAAAATCACTCTTATTACAAACAACATATTCTTATCATTATATCCACTGTTTATCCAGTATTCAGTATTTCATTTCCCACGAATAATTCCCCCCCCCACACACACACAGACACACACCAACACACACACACACACACACACACACACACACACACACACACACACACACACACACACACACACACACACACACACACACACACACACACACACACACACACACACACACACACACACACACACACACACACGATGTCTCCCTCGCCCCCTTCCCTTCAACTTTCCACACCTCCTCTCCCTAGACACTTTCTCCTAACACCAAAATCTTCTTACCTTGCCACTTCTGATTTATATTTTGCTTCTCAATCTCTGTTTTTTCTTTCTGTTTCCCTTCTAACCACATACCTTTTTTCTCAAGCTTAACCTCTCTCGATCAGTATTCATCTGTTCGTTCACACACTTTCCCCTTCCTTATAACTTAATTTCTATTCATTAACCGCATCCTATTGTTTTCTATTTTGTTTTAAACCCTTTCATAATTTTCCCCATCTTCCTACTCCAAATTCACCGTCCTACTTCACTTTTCTCCATTCAGTCCCACTCCTCCACCTCCCTCCTTCCATCCCACAGCAAGATACCTTTGAGATCGTGCTGCAAACTTACTTATGAAAATGGAGGAGGGAGAAAGTCTGGGTCGTGGCAAAATCAGTGTTGTAAAGTTGTGGCAGACAGTCCGTTCCAGTATAATGGGAAATATGTGTGTAAAGAGGGACTTTTGTACAGTGTAGGTAAATCTGTGGAGCAACTGATTCGTCCAAGGTATTCCAAGAAACAGGCCACAGTTAATATTGTTCATCAGGTCCTGTTTCCTGACGTACTGTAAAGGAATGAAGGTGCTGTAATATATCAATCAATCTTGGCCATGACGGGGATATTTTACTACCGTACATGGCCAAGCACAGTAGTGAATTCATATCAGGTGAGGAGTTAGTTTCACGTAAAATGAATTAATATGATAATTCGTGTGGTTCAGTACATCATTCCCCCAGACGAGCACAGTATAAAATTTAGTAGAGATTAGGAAATTATCTCATATGTTATGGAATCAGTAAAGTGTTTATAATGTAAATAATAATTTTCTTCTTCCTTAATTGTGAAGTGAGGAAACTGGTATTCTGCCGATACTGTGATGTATATTAATGAGCTATTTAACAGTATCAATATGAGTAGTGGAAGTACGATACGGAGGGAGGGAGGGAGCTAATATAGAGGAGAATGGAGAGTAATAGTGAACGATTAAACTTGAATGAGGATTTAGAATGAAGTGAACAAGACAGAGATAAAATGAGAGAGAAAGGAAGAGAATGGATTATAGAGTGAAGGCAGAGGGACACACAAACATACATATATACAGGCGATATATATAAAATAATTATATATAGGGCTCGTATGGAGACCGACACACCCAAATAACAAAACAAATTTACCGTCAGCAATCAACAGTTCACACTCCTATATTATTTGTTTATCATCAACAGGTAATGGAACCAGTGTACCAGGAAAACAACATGAAGCAGAACAATGTGATGCTGACACCATGCATGTATTAATTACCTCCAGCCACGCCACACCACAAATTAACGGTACGTAAAATTGAAATGTTTTCTACCACTAACGAATGGGTCACAACGGGTTCATGAACACTGACCGTTCATAATGGATTCCCATGAGTCATTGGCAAAGTAGTCTAGTATTGAATATATTTTTTCATACAACTGTTATATTTGTTATATACCATATACAATATGTGTATATATATTATATATAAATATATTATAATATTATATATAGAGAGAACCAATTAGGGTGGTATTGTCTGCACGGGTGTGGCAATATTAAATTTAGGGTTGCTCAGTCGAACCCAAGCCAATCACTTCCCTCTCTTGGACTCTTCCTCCTTTCTTTATTTTTCCATCGGGATGCTGCTTCTCTTCTCCTTATTTGTGGTACAAGGTCTTTCAGTTCTAACACAGTCCTCCCTTTTTCGTTGATTTAATAGCAATGTGATCGAAGTTAAAGCTCTTTTGCCAATATTATATCCTGGTTTAGTTGATTCATTACTGTCTTTATAAACAATTGTATATAATTCCGGCTTCGAAATACCCGAGAAGTGAGTGAATTTCGGAAACGTGTATTGCTTCACACTACATCGCACTTGATGGTGATGGAGACGAAATATATCCAGTAGTATTAACCAGTAGTGAGAGGAGCACTGTCTCTATGGCAAATGTTAATCTGCAACAATGTAGATATACACTAGTGAGATATCCGATTTAAGGTGGCAAGATATTGAACGAACGAATTGATGGCCACTGACTCCTTCAAACTGCCAAGAAACAGGACACCTCAGTATTAGTAACTCACTGTGCGGAACAAGAATAAATAGTGCTTTGTTCATCCCAGCCATTTAAAACGATACTGAAATTCATGAAGCCTATGTCCAGTGTCGGATCATATAAAACAAAAAAATTAGTTCGGACACTGACATCTTCACCCGTCACTTGGAAAGAAATTTATAAAAAAAAAAAATTACAAGTCGTATTCATGTTTTGTGACGTTGTAAGGTTGGTTAATTCATCACGTTGTAGTTCTAGAATATTGAACGCCGTGTAATGAACAGATGAAGTATTAACAGTTGTACATAAGCTAAGTTGCCGTGTAGTTACTCAGTTAAAGTATTCAATAAAATGATTTCTAGCGTATCATACATGTGAACACTTCAAATGAGACTGTCCTCACTTCACAGATTCTTTGTCAATTTAACTTCAACAATAGAGTCAACAATGCTATTACTGTGGTCACTACTACTGCAGATCTTTAATTCTTTTTTATTTGTGTGTTTTGGAGGAGGACGAGTGACCGTGTGATAGCAGTGATGGACGGCACATCATAAATCAGTTTTTCATAATACCAAAGTACCGCTTATATAACCGAACCTTAATAAAAAAAAGCAAAACTCCAGAACAATCATGACATTCTTTCTAGATTTATGACTATTTTTTTGGCTTCATGCGCTATCAACATAATGAGGAATGGTATAATTTTTGTGTAATGGAGTGTCTTGATTCCTCCGAAGTATGGCAGGAAACAGGACCAGTGACTAAATATATTGGAATCCTCTTGCTTGGAATAGATTGGAGGAATCAGTTGCTCCAGATATACAACAGCAACAAGACTACGATACAATCCTCTCAATTCTTTTCAGCGCGAAAGTCTACGGTCCGAACCACCAACATTTCACTTACTTCACCAATATCTATATAGTATTGTGGGTACTACTTTGAAAGTTTGGTTTGGACACCTCTTCGGTCACGAGATTTTACATTTCATTCCTTTTACTGCCTCTACTTTTATTCAGTGTTTTTTCCGTGTTTTTAGTTCATTTTCTCTATATCCTCTCTGTCTGTTTCTCGTTGGTGGCTATAAGATCTTTAAGGCCTAGTATCGTCACCTTTCATAATACAAAACTGTTAATAATGAAAATGATAATATTAATACTACTACTACTACTACTACTACTACTACTACTACTACTACTACTACTACTACTACTACTACTACTACTACTAATAATAATAATAATAATAATAATAATAATAATAATAATGATAATAATAGTAACAATAATAAAAATCTAGAGCGATATTATTAACATCAACAATGATGGTCATACTCTTATATGTGTTATGGTAAGTTATTAGCGTGATACAAAATATTCCACCTCAAGGACGATAAAATGGCGACCGGGACATAAAAGCGATGTAAGGGAAGGAAAAGAGGAAGTGTTGACCTTCCATCCTCCACCATAACACACAGCTTTACCTTAACCTTGTTTACTAAACCCACTGCTGTATGGACTCAATTTATGTCATGTTATTGCGGTATACATTACAATTTACCAGGGAGGCGTGTACACTGTCTCACTGAGCAAACAGTGAAGCCAGAAGCCAAACTGTCGAGTTACGTCAGTCACTGTTGTAGTATGTAATGGTTACATAAGGTATTCATAAAACTTGAGCATTTAAGGGATGTCAAATATTTGCTTAGTGAGCCTAGTGATGGATTCAGAATATTGGAACTTAATGAGTCTTTTAAGTAATGCCACGAAACACTACTAACGTGGAATGAGCTTGTGTAGTGGTATAGTCAGGAGGAATTCGAAGCCACCAAGTCTCATACACAATCACAGGTTCCTTAATCTAAATAAGATTCCAGGTTTCTTGGTAGTATATTTATTTATTTTTTATGTTACATGGGATTTCTGGGAATTTTTTGGAGCAGATTGCTTTTGGGAAATAGACACACACTGATATTCATTAACAATAATTTTTATCAGGTTTCCTACGCAACGATTAACTCTAAAGTTGAGACAAATAATACATTCGCTCACAAACGTTCTGCATCACTTACTCCTGCTACTTCTCAATCCCTGGTGGCAAAGATGACTTGAAACAGCACATCAACGTCTGTATTCATGTAATACGTCAAAACGTCAATATAACTTCCAAGACGATGTATTACAAGAGCTTACCTCCTGACAGGTGACTCAATGCAGTTTTAAAATGTTCAAGGAGGTAGATTATTTTGGGTATTTTGTATCTATGGAAGTTTTATAGTTAGTTTTAAAATAACAAGTTGCATAAGAAAAACTCAACCAGACTAAATATTGGTTCCTGTGCCTCACTGCTGCTCACACACACAATCACTGGCACGCCGTACTTTCTTCCACATGAGTTCCGGCTGTACTTTATGAATGTGGTTCCCGTCTCTCTGGGTTTGATGTGCGTCGTTGTCGAGCCATTTCCCAGGTTGTGCCATCGTCTCATTCGAGTGTGGTGTTTTTCGATAGAGAGAATGGTACGACAACTGCAAATTAAATCCCATCAACCTCAGACATTATGGCGAAGATCCTTCCCTGAACTGTTGGATGTATATTATAGGACACAATGAAACAGATATATATATACTTGTTTAGAGAATGCACTATAGGATCATTAACCTTTTCTCAAACCATCTAGTGATTTGTGTGTCATACAAGTCGTCTCGTAAATTTATAATCGTCAATCCTCTGGACTCGGAATCATTTTCTTATGATTTATACACTTATGATGTACTGTAGATGTGAAGAACCCGAACATACTAATAATACTCAAATAAATATTACCCAAGATGAATACAAGCAGTCAGGAGGAGTTCAAAATTCAGTAGAAATGGATCTTGTCTAACCTCGCTTAAATATACTGTACCTCGATAATTTTAGTAAATATGCTGAAATGATTAGTGAAGAAACAGAACTGAAAGACTTTGGATTACAACTCACCCTTGACTAAATTCTGGTAAAAATTCAGAGTCATGACAAATAAACTACTACTGACCAAAACGTATGTGCATAAGTGTACTTGTAAATTATGTAATTTTAGTGTAACGTGTAAGCAGAAAACAATTTCGAGGAATTACATGATTGTCTTGGTGAAGGTATTTCCATGCTAATTGTTTGATGAAAGTTACTTGTACAACTGTTATTGCATATAAAGATATCAATAGATATAAGATGATTACCATTGGGGAAGAATTTTATTATGTCATGGCTTGGACAAAATAAAAATATACAAACTTACATGAAGGGGAGGATACACTGTTGGTTCATTGGAGTGTCTATATTCCTCCAAAGTTGCCAGAAAAACAGGACTAGATGGACAAAAATAACGGTGATATGTTGCTTGGAATAGTATGGGGAAATCAGTTGCTCCAGATATGCCAGCAATATACCTCCCCCTTAATTCTTCAAGCAAAATCACCCTAAAAGAGGGAGCGAGGTACAATGCCGACCCTGCAATTTGAGTCCCGGTGGTAGTAATTTGCAAACTCCAGTATACAGATTTAATAAATAAGCTCACAACAACTACTACTACCAATCTGGCAGGAATTAAACGAAAGAAAAAAAAAAGTATAAAGTCAGTCCCTAAATTGAAGTTTCTCGTGAGTCAAACGGAGCCTGAGAAATTTTGCAGGTGATTACTGCATGTACAACTAAACACACACACACACACACACACATCCACTGGGTAAAAAATATGATGCCCTCGGAATGAAACTGGAGTGCAACTTGTCAGGTAAAACTAGTTCGTTCGTCGCTTTCATCTCGGTGTTTGAATCAAGAAACGATGCAACACAGCAGAAACATTCATCCAGTGTAGCTCATGAAGTAGTTGTTATTATTCTTCTAATATAAATAAGAATCTTTATAGAAAAATACAAGAGTAAGTATTTCTTGGGTAAAAACTGCTTCTGCCTCGCTGACTGACACACCACTACAAAACTGAAAGGTCCACGTAAGAATTGTCAACTCGTGTCGTGCCATGGTGAATGATGGAAAGTTGAAGCCAATCTCCAGCTAAACAGAATACAGTCAAACGTGTGAAGCCAATTTCACACTAAAATTGTACGTAAAGAGTGACTTTGCACTATATGAAAGAGAGAGAGAGAGAGAGCGAGAGAGAGAGAGAGAAAGAGAGAGAGAGAGAGAGCGAGAGAGAGAGAGAGAGAGAGAGAGGGAGGGAGAGAGAGAGAGAGTAGTGAAGGTATTACAAAGAAATTATAAAAATAAAATATATTACATGAAAGAGACAGATCAATTTCACTGCAACTCTCCAAAACGAATGCAGTGCAAAGCAATAAATATTAAATATCGTCAAAAATGTATTTCCTCTTTCTTGGCATTATCGGAATGAGGACACAAGATAAACAAAGTAATCGCCCTTCATAACAAACCTCCTCTGATATTATGTACTGGTTGGGGAAAAATATTGTTGTACAGCCACGTGTGCATGTACTGTAGGTATTCTATATTCCATTAGGGTTACAAATCACACACTATTTTGTGGTTCTGTTGCCAAATGGTATGTCAAACTTAATAGATACAAGGGTAACATGGCACCGACTATATCTATCCCAATAATATTGATTCAGTGCATGGACAATAATAATAGCAATTAATAACTTCCCATTACTGAATAAAATAAGTGAAAACGCTCTGGGATAATGAAACTGATCAGCTCTTTCATGGAATGTTTATTCAGCATAAAGGAAAATTACATTTGGGTATATACAATCTCTCTCTCTCTCTCTCTCTCTCTCTCTCTTTCTCTCTCTCTCTCTCTCTCTCTCTCTCTCTCTCTCTCTCTCTCTCTCTCTCTCTCTCTCTCTCTCTCTCTCTCTCTCTCTCTCTCTCTCTCTCTCTGTCTCTGTCTCTGTCTCTGTCTCTGTCTCTGTCTCTGTCTCTCTGTCTCTGTCTATCTCTCTCTCTCAGTCACTCTCTCTCTCTCTCTCTCAGTCACTCTCTCTCTCTCTCTCAGTCACTCTCTCTCTCTCTCTCTCAGTCACTCTCTGAGACTCTCTCTCTCTCTCTCTCTCTCTCTCTCTCTCTCTTTTGTAAAAATTAAATTTGTCCGTAATATCATGGGACATTAGATAGGAGCAGCAGGAGTTATATTCTGTCCAACCAGTTTTAATATTTTTGTGTCAAGTAGAGATATTGTTTTATTGTGCTGCATAACGCTCCAGCTAGGAAATTGCCCATCGAGTGTGTGTATGTGTATGTGTGCTTTTATTATTTCGTCAGGCTGTGGTACTCTATTCGTGCATTTAAAAGTACTATAGTTTTGGTTTCCCTCTTGTAATATTATACATATGAAGACTGGACATCCTTTTTATAGAACCAAACTTAGAAAATGTCACTCATATCATATCGGGTAAAAACAAAGTATATTAATATGCCTTACTAAAATGCATCATTGCTACTTAAAGGTGTAATGTAATGTAAATAACAAACACATTGATCATGTAAGGGAGTTTGTGGTGACGAATTACGCTTTAGATTATTATGTCTTTAATTAATTCAAGTCGCCTGAAGAAAATGACAAAATTTATATTGTATTACAAATAATTCACATATGGGGTTAATGACATCTACATTCATGCAAATTATAATATAACGTAAATTTTGTGTACACCATGAAATATAAATTTTGACAGTCAGTAAATCTTCATTGTCGTGTTACCCAGCTGGCCTCGTCAAGATAGATTATATTAGGGACCAAGTCGTATGCCACTAGTTAATAATTATGGTGGTATTACAGTGTTGGTGGTAAATCTGGAGCAACTGATTCCTCCTAATTATTTCAAGCAACAGGACACCATTATTTTTGTTCATCTGGTCATGTTTCACCTGTGTCGCCCTGCTTTGAGTTCATCTCCAATTATAAATTTTCAGGAAGACTGCCATGAAATACAATTATAAAAATGAGAGGAAACTATACAAATAAATGTTGTCTGAGATACTCTACCTGACGGCTGTTTTATACATGGAGGACTGATTGAAGGTAACACCCCCCTCCCCTTAATAATGGCTACTGATCAAAGACACCAAGATAATACAAAACACAGGAAGATAGTACAATCACATATACACACATCATATTCCATCATTTTCCTTCTAGGTACACAAAGATTCTACTACTCATCTGTCTATTTAGAAATATACATTTTGATACTGTCAGTGAGTGTTTCCAAAATGGATGATTTTCAGCAATAAAATAAATACATTTTTTTACAAGATGAACTCGAAGTTAAGACGTGAATGATGAGTGGATCGACTTAGTTAGAGCAATGGAAGAAATGTAGTAAGAATGATGAGAATGTCAATTAAAGCCTCGAAAGATGTGGATCAATATAGTAAGAGGAATGGAAGGAATAGAGTAAAGTAGTCATTAGTCATTATGAAGTTATCATTCCATCCTCAGGAGCTGTCAGGGATCATGAATTGTAGGACTCCATATTATTCTGCATATACATTACTATCCTGCACTGTAAACCTGTGGACAACTGTTTTTATTTGTTTACGTAACATACCTGAAACCAATCGAGTAATTTCCGTTTGTTATTTCATCTCGATGAGGGTTTATACAGTCAAAACGGGGAATAATGAACTACAGTCCACAACGTACCCGGTGTATGTTAGGAAGTGCCATGTACTGTAAGGAGTTAGATGTTGAACTTCACCACTAGACAATACTTCTTCCGTAACTTGAGTGTTTTGAACTGATCATGATGCATATTTTTTATACATTTTGTTCAGTAAAATGTTTTGTAATGATCAAATGTTACTGTTATTCCTATCGTTAATTCATTAGCTCTGCTGCTCTCTCATTTAAGTATTTCCAATGAGTAGTTGAGCAGGAACCATATCAGCACAACTACCTCAGTCGCATGTGAAACAGAAATATAACCACAGAATTTCAAGACCTATATTTACTGGTGAGGGATTGAAAACCAGAAATGAAATTCATAGGTTGATAATCCTTGGCATAAAATCTCACAGTAACAACTCTGATTGTAGCTGGTGGAAGTGTCTGTAATTGTACCCGGTGGATGTGTTTGTAATATTACCGGTGGAATTGGCTGTAACTGTAGTAGGTGTTCATGACAGTATAAAGTGGAAATGTACATAACTGTGAAATGTAACTGAAATAAATGATTTTGTTTGTTCATAAACGTTCTGTAAATGAAAATCTGTAACTGTACCAAATGGGAGTGTGTTCTGTAGGAGCATAACCAGTTGGGTCTTTACATACGTAACTGTACAGGAGGGAATGTCCAGATATTATGAACCAAGTACCGTAGTCAGGTGGAAATATTTGGGTCTGTACAAGGAGGGTGTCCCAAAACTACACCAGATGGCAATGTGTCCATGTTACCTGCCAATAGTACCATCAACATGTCCATTTGCTTCTGTGTACAGTTTTCAGCAGTGTTCTGAATGTGTGCATGACTCTACAAACCAGTGAGCACACATCTTAACACGAGCTCACGTACAGTTGTAGCCAGATGTTTGAATCCACTATATCTCTAACTCCTTTATATGGCAAATTACACTTGTTGTATGTAGAAAACCAATGATATTCGTGGGAGAAATTGCCATAATCTGTTTTCAGCGTCCTCGTGTGCCTCCGAGTTTTTGTATAGCGACATTTAAGTGTGTTATGTAGCAACAAGATAATCACGAGTTCTTAGTCGGTGTAGGACCGTTCATTCACCCATACAGTATATGTGAGTCGTATCACATAACAGGCACCATCATATCTTTCATAAACATTGTTGTGTATCATGAATTTACTTCTTCATGACACCTAGAACTTTTATTGTCTCTTAAAGATTTTTTTATTACACTATACACCAGACCTGTTTCATTTGTGTGGTTTTCGTGGTGTTGTGTGGATATTCTGTATATACGGTATATGAAATAGTATCACCAGACTCGTTTGATCTGTCGCATATAGTTTTGTGATTACCTCTTACTCCTCAGATCAGATCACAGGAGACACCTGTTGTGAACGTATTGAGTAAATCAAGGTTGAATTCATAGTTTTACATTTTCATTTCCTGGATAACACTCGTGAACCAACCGATGAAGTGTGGAGTAACCAAACCCAGGCTGATGCAGTGATGGGGCTTCTTGGTCTCACTGGTAGGAATGGTGGGGAGGCTACTCACTGTCCATACAGGATTGCCTGAAACAAAACAAACCAATAGTTAAGGAATGATCAATATGATATTGCCTATACTATAATTCTCAACACATAATAATTGAAGATAAGTAATACAATGAACAAAGAACATCATAAGGAACACAAAAGAATTAATTATCTGTGTTGAAAACAGAATGCTCAGGTACAGTCGGAATAAGGAACACATTACATATAAAATGTTTGCTCTGTACGAGATTGTGACTGAAGAACGTCTATTACCGCCAATATATCCAACTAGCCACCCAGCCCGCTTCTACGGGAGTCCGGAATCACAGATGCGTGAATGAACATCGTATATGTGCGAGTGCATAGTTGTTCTTTTTTTAATCTAAAAACCTTCCTTGTGTTATAAGGATTCCAATTGAACATGTTACGATCAGGTAAAATGAAATTTGAAGGAATAGTTCGTAAACAGACAGCCCTAAGGTGTTGTATTATTGGTATATAACACGTCCTCCCTGACACACCACTAACAGACATGTAAGCTGCTCCACCACAGTTCATGTTCTACTCTATACCAGAACAAATATAAACAAACTTTGAATCTATGACCCTAGTTTCTGGAACAAATAATAATTATTCAATTCATATATGTTTTCTGGTACAATTTTTACATTGTTGAAATATAAAATCAAAGTAACTTCATTATTGTCATAGTAATAAACCAACTCACCTTACTTCACACTGCACCCATAATAGTTCGGTATGTCATAATAATGGTGAAATATAATTAGGCCTAATATACTTTATCTTTCAATCAACAATCATATTTAAAAAAAAAAATAGTTTTGCAGTTTACATACATAGTAGGTAGATTACCGGGTATCTGATTTGGAATTGTTGACCTAAATAAAAAAATATATATACAACTGAATATAACAATTGTCAACATCATCATATCCTTCCTAGATAAAGGAATATCATTTTTAATTTGGCCTACCCACAAGGTGGTAACAAATATTTTTTGTTATAGCCTGTACAATACTTAGTGTACTGTACCTAGAGGACATAATTATAATACTGTATAATCACCTGTTCTTGTCCAAAAAAAGAAGCACGATAGATTTTCATGACCATATAATAATGTAATATTAACACGGTCCATTAACAATGTCAATTATTTCACCTGTGGATGAAATATATATTTATATGTATATATTTAATTGCTTATACTATAATTCACGAAGCGTTTAAACAACCTAAACGGTAAATGATATATATTCCTTCTTGATAAAGGATTCGTTATTTTTTCTTACTTTGTGTGTGAGAGAGAGAGAAAGATAGAGAAAGAGAGAGGTGATGCCAACCGAGTTGGACAAGCATCAGAATCTGATGAATTACTAGAGGAATATTCTCGACAACCAATCGGTCAAATGTCGGTAACAAAAATTGGTTGCTTTAAAGTTCTTTGTGAATTCACACAGAAACCAACACTGAACGACAAAACTACAAAGCCAACTCTGCAATTGAATTTTTGTCTAAACTCAAATTTCAAGTACACAGAAGATAACAAATATACATTCCAGTGGATAGGCCTTTTTCATTCCAAGTCGTTACAAAGCTTGCTCAGATATGGTTGTTATAATAAATATGAAGATTTATTCTAAAACTCTGCCAAATCACAGAGAAAATAACATGCAAACATGACAATGAATTATTTAACTGTAATTAATAATATTCCATATATATATATATATATATATATATATATATATATATATATATATTGTTATCACGAGATATTTTGAACTACGTATTCACGTCGTCTGTAACAGTCATCGTTGCTAATAGTATCAGAACAGAAGGTGATGCATAATTATTAAGGGCTTGTACAAGTAAGAATTTTAAACCTGCTAGATTTTAGTGTAAGACTAAATAACAAAACCTTATAGGGACGTAACGTATAGATTTCTTCTTTTTCTACATATCTTATCACCCATAACTTCTACCGTGTGTGTGTGTGTGTGTGTGTGTGTGTGTGTGTGTGTGTGTGTGTGTGTGTGTGTGTGTGTGTGTGTGTGTGTGTGTGTGTGTGTGTGTGTGTGTGTGTGTGTGTGTGTGTATGTGTGTGTGTGTGTGTGTGTGTGTGTGTGTGTGTGTATACTTTGAGGAATCAAGTTGCTCTTATGTACCAAAATTATGATATTCCCTTAAAAGAATAAAAGCGGAAGTCTCAATGTTTTTTCTTTCCAACTCGGCCTGGCTGAAATATTGCTGCACAACACGTGGAATATTAACGAGTCTTAATGGAAGGCTTTGGTGGGTAAATAATTGCAGGTTCATTCATTATCTATAAAGTTATTTACCAGACACATAATTGAAAAGACGTTACCTTATTTGTTCACCGCACTCAATACATTTTACAATAATAAAAAGAGATAGTGTAGTGTTTGTTGGTGTATCTGGAGAAACGGATTACTGTTAAAAACTGTTACAAGCAACACAAAAATAAGCCACCATTATCTTTGTTAATTTGCTTTAATGTATCAAATATATAGTATCCCCTTAATTAATATCAAAAGATCACTAACTCAGACAGAGGAATAATTTACAGATACATAACCAACTTTTAATCTTTTGTCACTCGAGTCTTTCAAATAAATCACCTCTAATCTAGTAGAGTTGTTTAGGTGGAAGTTGGTAGACATGCAAATACACCCCAGCTCTGTCTAGATTAAAGCAGGTTGAGTTAAGAGCGACTATAAAACTCTATCGGATTTACCTCGCGTTCAGGTTCTGTCGTCCACTCATAGTTATCGTGTATTTTCACAGCAATTAGTGATATTCATAATTAATTTCTTAAGACCTGCCGTCTCTCACACTGATAGTTCAGTCATATTCACAGATATTAACTGATGTCAAAATTTCAGTTTCGTTGACAGTGCTACCTCTCTGTGAACACTTCAGAAATTAATGATATATAAAAATATTTACATTTTCGTCGTCGTATTTAATCTCTTGAAATTTAAAAAATATGAAATATAAAACATATTTCCAGGAGGATAGGGATAATATAATTTTAACTTTATACAAGACACTAATTAACGATGATATTATTAACATAGAGTATTTTCCATTATAGAGTTATCCTGTCACCCAGAATTGCACAGAATCAAAGTTTAAAATTAAATATTTCATCCAATAGAATAGAATTTTCCCAGTCGTGTAACGGGTTCATAAAATTAATAAGCTCACTGTACTGTAGAAAAAAGTGAGTATTATGATGTGTAGGAGATGAGATTGTCTCTATTTGAGGGTTCGATTCTTTGCACTTCGAAATGGACACTTTAGTTTAAATCGTTAAAGTAATCTTGAATAAAGGAATACAAGAATAAACTCAGCTTATTCCAGAGCCGGGTGCCAGAACAGTAAAAAACGCATGAATATTGCAAAGGCCATCTGGAGAGAGAGAGAGAGAGAGAGAGAGAGAGAGAGAGAGAGAGAGAGAGAGAGAGAGAGAGAGAGAGAGAGAGAGAGAGAGAGAGACTTTTCATTCTAGACACAGTTATTGCACAAATCAGTGTAGTTTGCACATTTTTTTTTTTTCTGTTATACTATCCTTCATAATATGATTTATTTAAACTCTTTATTTTCATCAGAAAATATTTTGTGTTTACCTGTGCATTTTTATATATAATTCTATTCTCGCTTCTATACTTAAATATTTTACAAGAAAAATCTACAAATATGTAGAGAGGTAATATCTAAACAAATACATTTCTTGAAGTCGATAAAACTCCCGTATTCGATTGAAAAAAAAAAAAAAAAAAAAAAAACAATGCACACACGTCAAAACTTTACCATAAAGTAAAAATGTTTACAATATCCCAGTCTTTGTCATCCAGGCTGCGGTACTGAATATCCTATAAAATGTTTGAGTGGCAGTGTTCCAGTATGTGAAGCGGTGGGCAATCCACCATTATGAGGCTAATTCGTCCTTAGCTTTCCCGCTGGTGCTGTGTAATCCAGGGTTTAGGAGACTTTATTCGCCAGAGGAGGGTAACGTAAGATAAATATGCCTGCATCTCAAACCCCATAACCCCGAATTTCACAGCGAGTGCCGAAACTCAAGGTAATTCTGCTTAAAGATGTCGGGTTCTCAGCCTTCTTTCTCTCTGTTCCCTTCTATAGTGCATATTGTTGTTTACCTTGGCGAAAATGCACCAATTCCTTCCAAATAATGTGATCATATATAGATGTACTTTTCTCATATATACCAGTGTTTATTGGTTGCAGATAAATGCCTATAGTTGTGTAATTATTTTATGTAATATTTTGTCGACCACTTACCCCCAACCAGCAAACCTTTTACCCACAACCAGCCAACCTTTTACCCACAATCTACTAATCTCATATCCTTAACCTCTACCAACCTCTTACCCTCAACATGCCAAACTCTTACCTCCAACCTGCCAACACCTTTTCCCCCAACCTCTGTTCAACCCCTTATCACTAACCTGCCATCCCTGTTCAAGAGTTGGTTCATTTTTCCCCCCGCGAGCAATAAATTTTACGGGATTTCACGCGACAGGATAATGCTGGTACCGCTGAAGGCAGTGGGAAAGTTTGAGGTAAGAGCCGCCCCTATTTCCCCCTCATCTATATAACTTGAAGGAACTCATCTATTATAAACTGTATGATTGAACGGAAGCTGGTAATGGCGGCCATGCAACGAATAATAATAACAATAATAATAATAACAATAACAATAACAATAATAATAATAATAATAATAATAATAATAATAATAATATTAATAGTAGTATATATTATTGTAGAACATTTGACACTCACTGACATAAGTTATTACCTTTAGTCACCAAAAGAGTGGTGGTTGTTTATAATATTATGTCCAGTAAACCGGTATATGTACTCTGTTACATTAATGCTCTCTTTGTTGTTTGTTCTCCCCCTTCTCACTCCCTCTCTCCTCAACACGAGTAATTAGCATTCACCTTCTGGCAACACACCCACCATTGTGTTGGCTGCCTTTGTCGTGAACTAATGAATGTTCTACAGATCTCACCAACATTGATTTTTTATATTCCTTCCACCGGCAAACCCCATACATTCCCACCCATGAAGATGAAGGTTAGCGTGTTTATGCAGCCACAAACAGGTTAATAAAAGTTTGTTATTGGTATTCTTTAGAGGCAACTTTTCTATATCTCGCCGCTGTGGGTTGGAACTCGTACTGTACTCGTCGTAAACTACAAATCTCTGGGGAATAAGAAGAAAGGACGTCCTCATTCCTCTTCCAACACCAACGCTTTGTTCAACACCCAGACGCAATAAATTAAATTCACTGTGTATATGTACTTTATATGGCCTTTGTGTACCATTGAGGCCAGTTAAGTAATTCACTCCTTCACGCTACACATCTTCACACGACTCTTCTTAAAATTACATCACTTCTAAGGCGTTAATGTATATAATAACAGAAACAGCACCGCAAATTTGAATGAGGGAAAACAAATGAGTAACTGTATATGAAGAGAATTAGTAAGTGGATGTGAATGATAATAATAAAAGGAAATAGCGAGAAAAACTGAGAGGACGTGGAATGTGTAAATATAATGTGAGTGAATGTATACCGGTATTGATTAGCGAAGAAGTATTTGGGTTTGTATGTGCAGGCGTTCGTAATGTCAAGATGGACGAGAGAAGTATACTCCTATAGAATTACCCTCCAAACATTACTTCTATCAGTCACACTTAAGGGCAATTTTTTGTCTTGTTGGTAAATTGAACGGTCTTTGATTCCACCAAACTATGCCAGGAAACAGACGCCCTCAATGGTACTAATAGGGAATCTGTTTCGTCGCTTAGTTTGGAGGAATCACTAGCCTTCCAATTCACCAACAAGATAATCTCCCCTTCATGTGTATTAGGGGTTGAGTCCACCCCAACAGGCGATGGTGTACTATAGGTCTCATTAACCCTGAGCTACATTTGTTGTTTACACACTAAGCAATACATCAAGGAGACTTTGTGTAGACTAGAAATGATGGAAGCAAATGTACTGTACGACCGCGGTCAGATTATTTATATCATCCCTCGTCTGTCCCCCTCATTGTATGTGTCGTGTTTCTTCCCAGCAGCCCACAATGAGAAAGGAAACGTGTGAGAGGGGGAGAAAAGAAGGGAGTAGAGAAGGCAAAGATAGGAGAGAGAGCAAGGAATAAGAAAGGAGGGTCATGAAGATTTACAAGCACGTTATTAATTATTCCTGGGTATCAAGATGTATAAGTATACGTTAATAAGAATGTACTGTAAACTATATTCATTCATGAAACGGTTTCATAGAAAGAGTTAACAGCTTATTGTTAGTGTACGCCTGGTATTGTTTGCCATTGACAAACCCAACGTGAAGTATAGTAACCATTGGATATAACATGCATTTTATTTTTACCGTTTTAGCCCACTCAAACTCTGATATTCTTTCACAATTTTTATATGTTTATACTAGGATAGTTATACTCTCTCTCTCTCTCTCTCTCTCTCTCTCTCTCTCTCTCTCTCTCTCTCTCTCTCTCTCTCTCTCTCTCTCTCTCTCTCTCTCTCTCTCTCTCTCTCTCTCTCTCTCTCTCTCTCTCTCTCTCTCTCTCTCTCTCTCTCTCTCTCTCTCTCTCTCTCTCTCTCTCTCTCTCTCTCTTTCTTTCTTTCTCTCTTTTTCTTACTCTTTTTCTTTCACTCTCTCTTTTATCATGTGGGTAGAGAAACGCCGACCAGAATCAGAGGGGAAGAGGAGGGTGGATGAAAATATATGACCGAGGCTGCACAGTACATGCTCACACACACATAAATAAACACACGTGTATACAAACCAGCAGCCCAAACATACACTGGTGGCGTACTGACACGACACACCCTCCCACCACCCGTCAGAGACCCGCAGCCTATACATAACATTTAACCTCATAGAAGAACAGTATAATTATGTTGAAGGACTACGTTGCCAGAATGAAAACAAACTATATACACATGAGAGTAAAAAAGGGTAATGATGCCCAAACTAAACCTGTCAGAATGAGTAGGCAAACACAAGTCGAATGATGAGACTTTACTGACGACGTTTGGCTCCTGAAGATACACTAGTGAATATACTGTACTATAGATACACTAGTGAATACAGATACAATAGTGAAGCCTCTTTCGTCAACAATAGCTCCTCGAGTGGCGTTTTCTTAATCGGATGAACCAAACCCCAAGCTTTTACTCTGTTGTGGAGTCAATCCCCTGACCATTTATCTCTGTGTAGCACGCAAACCGCTTTACCCACAATACACCCAAGATGATCTCACAAGCAGTTTATGGAAGATAGCAAGGCAGGAATATTCAACAACAATAACAACAACACACACACTATTACACACACTCACTTACACACACCCAAACACACACACACACACACACACACACACACACACACCACACACACACACACACACACACACACACACACACACACACACACACACACACACACACACACACAAAGAGAGAGAGAAAAATAGAAAGAGGGTAAGGCGAATATCAGTACAATGGTTATCCCAAGACTTAATTTACATACAGTATATCTAGGCACTCGTAAACAGACAAACACACGGTCATATATTTACCACAACCCACAACACACACATACAGCCAACATAAAATTTGATTAACCTCTGTAGCGCAAATACGTGTACACATCTTCAATTACGTTAAAAGTACGTATTACGTATACACACATAATGCACAATTATTCGAAATTTTAGAGAAATAGAGGTCAAGAGTGAAGTAGAGCAAATGTACTTAATTCTTTTGATTCACTCTCAAGTAAATTTATAAATATTTTAATTATTTGTCTGTCTGTTCTTAGAGTATTTAAATGTTTATATCTATTTTATTTATTTATTTATCTCTCTCTCTCTCTCTTTCTTTCTCTCTTTCTCTCTCTCCAAACCTATATATCATTTGTACAATATATATCTTCCGTTTTTCTCACCCTTAATACGAGGAAAAGTTTTGAAACAAATGCCAAAGCTAAAGAAAGAAAAAGTTCCCGTACCATCTTCCCACCAACAACTTTCCTTTAATAATCAAAGTTTTTTTTTTTCCTTAAATCTTCCGTTATTTGTTATTTTTTTTTAAAGGTTCTTGTCGTGAAAAGATAAAAAAATGATCCCTTCTTTACATTCTCTCTCATTCTCCTTTATTCCCATTCTCTCCTTTTATTGTTACATTCTCTTTTCAGTTTCTTCCTGTTTCCTTGTTCTCCTCTTCTTCTCCTTTATTTTTTCCTATCTTCCTTAACTTCTTCATGCCTCCCTTCCCATCCCTTCCTATCCAATCACCTTTCACCATCACTCTCCCATTCTACCATCAATATCCTTTACTCTCACTTTACTCTCACATTACTCTCACCACACCTTTGCTCTCTCTCTTTCCACTCCATATCCCTCCCCTCTCACCTACACTCCAACTCTCTCTATCTCTTACCGTTTCTTTCTCTCTTTTCATACCTCTTTTTCTCTCCTTATATAACTTCCCTTTCCATTCAATTTACACTCCTTTCATTTCTTTTACTTTCATCTCCATTCCATTATCTCCATTCCGCAGCTCCTATCTCGTCCCCTTGTCTCGTTACCACTCTCATTTCTCTCTCCATTTCTCACCATCTCTCACCACCATCACCAGTCACAACCCACTCACTCTCCACCTTTCTCTATCTATCTATCTATCTATCTATCTATCTATCTATCTATCTATCTATCTATCTATCTATCTCCACTCTCTCATTTTCTTTCCACAGTAATCGTTCGTTCATCCCCATATTCCTTTTTCTATCAACCTAACCTTCACTTCTACCATGCAAGCCATATAATATACAGGACACACAGAACACACACACACAGACAATACTCCCATCAGTCTGCCTTCCTTTCCCAAGATTACCTCAGCCTTCCTTACTACACGCCTGACTGATATAACCAAATGAATGAATTGTCTGGCTACCTTGGCCTGAGTCTGTCTGTTCACTGCATGATATTGTGGATCCGAGTCTAGTCTGCTCTCTAACCTTTCATCCTTGGTATCGAACCTTAGTGCTGGCCAATATGGTTATCACGTCTTCATTCATTATTTTCTAGTAAGGATCAGTCTGGCTCACACAGTATATGATGACATGTAATCGGTTGATTTCAATAACTTAGAGCCCACTTTCTGGCCCTAAGCTTACAATATCATTGCTTAGTATACTGTAGGTCGGCTACTGTAATAAAAAAAAACTATCCTAAATCAAAGTCTGTCACTCGTCAGGCCTTGCTCCTGACTACTGTACACTTACCTCATTGTAGTCCGGGGTGCTAGGAAGCCGCTAGTCTACCTGCCGCGAATACCGCCGCCGCCAGCAGTAGTGCCGCCCAGGGCCCCGCTGGAGTGTGGGCGGCCGGACTTAGTCCACCTTGCTGTACCGCTGCCCTCAATTCATCTGTAACGAAAACGACACAAGAATAGAGGATACAGAAGTTTGGGCAAAGTGTGTTAAGATAATATATGATACATTCATTAAGGCACACCATACGGCTCAATGTAGATGACAATAATTTGCACCTGCAATTGATAATAAGACGATAAATTTTACTAGGAAACAAATCCAACCTATATATACGTTACATATTGAGGTTTGTTTTAGAAACATAATTCGATACGTAAGTGCAGGAATAGTATGAATATAAGTAGTATATACTGAAACTTACATTTGATTAAACGATAACGTAAATGAAAAGATAATGTATTGCATCCGAGATAACCAACCTAAGCAAACGTTTCCGAAGAGGAAATTTTATTCCAAATGCAGCGAATGTTCTTCATTAGCAATTACAGGGAACTGTTCAACAGCATTAAGTGCAACAAGGCCACCTGAGCCTAGTGAATGAGGCTACATCTCCGTGTGAGTTGGAGCGCAACAAGTAAAGTGCCAAGGAATGGAACGAGGTAGTGTTGTTGTTTAACTTGATTACCTTCCTGTTATCAGAGTCACACCCACCTGGAATCTCAACATGTAGTTATATACATAACTTTCCTCTCCCTTTTACTCGTCCGTAACTCGTAACTAAACTGATCGTGTATATATAACGGGAAAAAGTGCACTTAGTAGTTGTGCGTATATAATTATATTCATAGATTGTGTGTAAACAAGTGTACAAGGATAATACTATCATCAATTCAACTTTACATAAATAACTTATAGATTGCTGGATCTGACACCTCTAACCATTATAACGTGTACAGTTGTAGCTCATAACAACTATAATGTGGAGTAATAGTACACATTTCCTTCTAACTTTCATTCATCAAAGCCACTCATTACCGACTCTGTTGAGGCTTCAAGGGAAACTACTGGTGTTGTTGAATGAAAGATATTTAAATGAAGCAAATATAATAATATATAAATCATATTTATATATATTCATATTTATATATATTTTTATATTAAAGAGTCAGTACATTTCTCGTTCCACAGCTTTAGTTAACATGCACTCACTGATTTTCCCACATTCACATCAGACAGTCTTCACCCAATTCCAATTCAGCACACCATGCCACTTTCCCTGTACCATTCCACTCTCACTACACCATTCCTTCCATCCGCTCCGATATTATCTAAGTGAAACTAACGCTTGGCACTGAAGGTTGATATAGTCAAATATATATATATATATATATATGCAGAAACTTTTTCTGTGGTTGATTTGCATATATATAATAAGCTAACTCGTAAGATCTGTTTTGTTATCATCGACACAACTGTACAATACAAACTTGGTGGACGACATACAAGCCAAATCTAGTTCAAGGACAAGACATTTACTCATTTTAATAACTGATTCCTTGCATTGAGTTTCTGTACCCATAGTTTGGTGCAGTTCCAACCATATTTGGCTATCACAAGGAAAACAATGTTAAGGAGTAGCCGTCCCAGTCTTTGTGGTATTCATCCAGCAAGAAGCTGTATAAGATTGGTTAGATTGGTTTCTCTTTGTGACTCACTGTGAGGGCCTGGTTCTCAACATTGCTGTTATGGAATGTAGGTTTATTTTCGTGGCACAACAAAGCCAATTGATGGAAAACGATTTGTTCTCTCCAAATGGCGATTACAAATAATTAGTCATTTATAATTACAACAGAGAGGATTAAATCATGGTAGTGGCAAAATCTATGTGTGTCGCTCTTAAAGGTGTAGACTTGCATAGTCCATAACTCTTACTGTATCTACCAATATAAATGAGTCTTTCCTTTTCGAGGAACAGTTATATTTATTATATGAACAAAAATTTATCGAGTGTAATCCTTACGGTTAATGAAAGTCTTCAATAACATCCCTCCCAACATGTAAAGTTAAAAATGAATGATTGAAATAGGAAACTAAAAAATGAGGTTAGTGGCTCACTCGTAAATGTGGTAATAACTATCGTATATTGTACAGTCAGAACAAATGTTGTAGAGAACACCTTCTTATACATAAGGTCAGCACAGAAATAACACCCCTTCCACCAACTAAATTGAAAAGTGTTAAATGAAGTGACTAGGGGTATTGTGCAGACAAGTTCTATGTGCGCGTAAAGTAAATATTAATATTTTACAAGCACTGGCTTCGCCAGCCACGGCTACGCCGTGGGTGCTTTTGCCTGCGGCGCTGCTCGCTTCGCTCGCGGCTCGCTTTTTTTTTTATATAATTTTTTTTTTATATAATTTTTTTTTTATATAAATGTTTTTAATATAATTTTTTTTATATATAATTTTTTTTTATATAAATTCTTTCATATAATTTTTTTTTATATAATTTTTTTTTATATAAATATTTTTTTATATAATTTTTTTTTATATAAATTTTTTTTTATATAATTTTTTTTTTATATAAAAAAAATTTATATAATTTTTGTTTTATATAATTTTTTTTTATATAAATTATTTTTTATATAATTTTTTTTTATATTATTTTTTTTTATATAATTTTTTTTTTTATATAATTTTTTTTTTTATATAACATTTTTTTTATATAAATTTTTTTATATAAATTTGTTTTTATATATATTTTTTTTTATATAAAATGTTTTTATATGAAAAAAAATTTATATATTTTTTTTTTATATAATTTTTTTATATATAATTTTTTTTTATAAAAAAAAAATAAAAAAAAAAAATTATATAATTTTTTTTTACATAACATTTTTTTACATAATTTTTTTTTATATAATTTTTTTTATATAATTTTTTTTTTTTATAAAAAAAAATTTATATAATTTTTTTTTATATATTTTTTTTTTTATACAAGCACTGGCTTCGTCACCCACGGCTACGCCGTGGGTGCTTTTGCCTGCACCATTATAGTAAAATCGTTAAAAATTGTATAAATTTGCATAAATTAGCGTGTTTGAAGTTTTGAAATTTGCAATTTTTAATATACATTGATTTATATATTGCACAATGTTTTTAAAAGGCAAAATGTGCCCCTAAACCTTTGCTCACGTCTGTAGTTTCTGTTTTCATATCCAGTCAAGAACAAGGACTCACATCGTTCCAGCTTCCCTCGTTTCTTGTCGGCCTCGCTGGCAACGGACAAATATGAGCAGACGGACATATTATTTATCTGAGCAGTTTCATCAAGGAGACGGCACACTGTCAGACAAAGCAGCTCTCTCTCTCTCTCTCTCTCTCTCTCTCTCTCTCTCTCTCTCTCTCTCTCTCTGTGTGTGTGTGTGTGTGTTTTCCTGCTGGAGTCTGTTCGTCTCTTAGCTTGGTCTGGCAGGGACAAGGAACTGATATGGCAAATGACATATGTGGAGCTGTTCATCCTTCTGTCTGCTTGTGTGTCTGTTTGTCTCTCTTTGTCTTCCTGATTGTCCGTTGATGTGTGTGTGTGTGTGTGAGAGAGAGAGAGAGAGAGTGTGTGTGTGTGTGTGTGTGTGTGTGTTCCTCTTTGCTCACCTCCATGTTCTGACACACTGATACCCTTGTTTCTCCTTCGGTAGGTCTTATTCCTATTCGTTCCTCTTCTTCGGACACCTCTTCCTCTCTGTTAGTTTCTCTTTATTTTCGTTCGTAAAAAATGACAGTAATAATTTAACAACATGGCCTCTGTTCCTCTCTGCTCACATTTATGTTCTAATATTTTGATACTTGTTTCTCTCTTTTTTTTCGTCTCACCCTGACACCTCTTCCTCTCTGTTAGTTCTCTCTCTCTCTCTCTCTCTCTCTCTCTCTCTCTCTCTCTCTCTCTCTCTCTCTCTCTCTCTCTCTCTCTCTCTCTCTCTCTCTCTCTCTCTCTCTTAGTTTGTCATTTCCTCTTTTGATCACCATTATTCCCTGATGTTTTGGCTTCTCTTCATTTCTCCTATTTTCTTTTACTTTGTTAGTTTCTCTCTGACTCTTTGCATATTTTTTTATTTTCCGACACACTAACTTCTCTTATTCCTCCTTTTCAGCATTTTAATCCTATTCGTTCTTTTTTATTCTCTCGTTTAGCTCATTTTCTTTATCAATTTTCTATCCCTTCTTTCCTTCACATTCTTTCTTCCTCCTCCCTCTTCTTGCATCTCCCCCTCTTCCTCTTTATTCTGTCTTCTCTACTGCCTCTCTCTCCTTCTGGTCTTTTTTCTTCCTCCTTCATATTTTAGTGTTCCTTCTTATCTCTCTCTTCCAGTCCCTCCTCTATATCCTCTACCGCCCACTCTGGCTATTATTCTTTTTTCCTCTTTCTCTTTCTCTCTCTCTCTGTATATATATATATATATATATATATATATATATATATATATATATATATATATATATATATATATATATATATATATATATATATATATATATATATATATATATATATTTATATATATATTCTTTGCTATACTTTCTCACACATTAGTAGATTAATTACCATAACAATACCAAAAAGCCTCGCAAGAACCATCAGATCTATTACTGTTTGAATGCCTTTTGTAATATTCTTTGTATAAAAAAAACACAAGGCAGCAAACAGGGTTGTATGTTACTGGTGTTTCATCTCTTCCACCTCCATCATCTTCGTTATCCTATACCCTCCCTTCATCTTAACCTACATTTCATTCACCCTCTTGCTACTCTCATTATTCTTTCTTCTCTCTATTTTCCTGTTTTTCGTCTTCCATTTCTTCACACCCTTCACCATTTCCTCTGTCCCCAAAGTAATCTTAACTAACACTTCACTCACACGGTCATCTCAACTAAAGGCATTAGTACACTTTCTTTCCTCGTTCTCCCATCCTTATTACGCCTTATTTTACCTATTCTCTCCTTCCTCTTTCTCCTCCTCTCATATCTCCATTCTTTCTCTTACTCCTCCTCATTTCTCCATTCTCTCTCCTTCCTCTTCTTTCTCACGTCACTCTTCCTATCTCCTACATTCACAGTCCTTTCCGTCTTCTCTTCTCTCTCTCCCTCTCTTCTTCCTCCCATTGTATTCCTTTGTATTCCTTTGTATTCCTCTTCCTCATCTCACTCCCCCTCCTCTTCCTCATCTCTTCCTCCCCCTCTTCTTCCTCATCTTCCTCCCCCTCTTCTTCCTTATCTCTCTCCCCCTCCTTCTCCTCATCTCTCTTCCTTTCCTCCTCATCTCTCTCCCCCTTCCTCTCCTCCTTCTCCTTTCTCCCTCCCTCCCTCTCCACACCAGGCCCGTCTCGGTAAATGACAACAGATACCGTGGCGTTTAGTGTTGTGGGTGGTAAAGTGTGTTCCCGAGCAGCCACTCCTTCACACCACACCGAAGCCAAGAAGGCACAAACATGATGAGACCAATTTATTTCTATGGCTCACTCACTCTTCCGGCGATATATTTCTGCCCCTTACTCGCCCGGTTATATATTTCCGCTGTTGTTCACTTTAGATAGAATTATATTTAGTTTTCAGTATATATATTTTTTCATGTGCCTTATATATGAATCTTACACTAGTGGTAATATCGCTATTAATTTTGTTACATCTATCCAATTATTTTACTTTCATTTTCTCTTCATCCACTTCTGATGGCCAGCTGGGATTCATTTAAGGGACCCTGTGATGTAGTCAGAAATTTAGAGGTAAATGAGGCCTTTATATATTGCCACGAAACACCACCTACAGTATATGGAAGCAGCGTGTTTCGTGGCATAGTCAGAAGGAATCAGAAGCCTCCATTTTCCATACACGATCAAAGTGTCCTTAAAGGAAGTTTGTTTGCTGGAAAATGAACATGACAATGAATTTATTTATATCATGTATATTTATTTTAATATTTCTATTTGTTAATTAATTGATGAATGAACTTTCTTCTTCATTTTTTCTTTTCCTTCTTTTTCCTCTTCTTAATCATTTTTAACTGTAATATTATCTTATTTTATAAAGCTAAACAAATAAAAGAAACTCCCATCATTAATATGCGTCATTAATTAAGGTTGTCTATTTATCATGACTGCATCTGTAGCGTTGGTAATTAAAATGTCATAGCACTTTAATTCTACACCAACACTCACTCAATATTTCACCAAACGCATTAGCACATCACCACTTCCTTCTAATATGTAACAAGTAATGATACTATTTTTAATAATAATAATATAATGGTGATAAATAATAATAATATTTTAATGATATTATAATAATGATAAATTAATAATGATAAATTGATAATGATAAATTAATAATGATAAATAATAATACTATTAATAATAATAATAATAGTAATAATGATAATAATGATAATAATAACAGCATAATACTCAGGTAAAAAAAAATATTTGTACAAAAGAGAGGGAATCATAAAATTAGAAAGCGAACAGAAAACATCCTCTAATTACTTCACATACAATACACTCTCTATATTTTGTACCAATTATGGAAAATATAATTAAAAAGAGAAATTTTGCCATCGAGAAAGAGACGATTATTAGCAGTTTTTAGTCTGTGAGAATATAACGAGTATAGGTATATGTGTCATAGCCTTGTGGGTATTGATCCTTGTCTCATATTTGATGGCCTTGTGTTCGATTCCCGGCTGGGGTAACTCGCTCATAGTTACTTGTTACTAGTTGTGTGATTATTTGAGATGTATAGTCGAGGCAAATATTCCTTGACCAGGGTGTAAGGGGAAGTCTGTTCAGGGACTATGTGCCGCGACTGTACCGGGCTGTATTACTGTGCATAACAAAATATTATGACTACCAATGACACATAACTACTGCACTCTTAAAAAACCCCACAAAAAAAACTGCTCTCTAACTATGAATAATATTATTGTCCCTTTAAATGAAAATGGTTTCTGGTACAAAAGTTAACCCACCAAAATTGTAACTCAGCCTGAAAAGAAAAGAACTTGTGTGAGAAACCCATGAGAAGCAGATGTGGGAAGAGCCAGGTGTGAGTGAAAACAAAATACAAGCACCTCAACACTGTTAACATACCTGGATACAAACATATGTGGTGGAAGGTGAGCGGGAGGGAAGAAAGAATATATATGTGTTTTTTTGTCCTCTGTTTTAAAATAGGTTAAGCCTGGCAGGAAGAAGAGACAATATTGTTTTTCTCTTTCTCACTCGTGAAGGGAAAAAAACCCACTTGTGAAATAAAAACACTGTCTTACCGTTATTGACGTGGACAGCGACAGAAGCGGTCGGAGCATTGACGGGGACACAGGTGTAGTTTCCCGAGTCGGACTCCCTCACTGAAGACACCAACAGCCGTGAACTGGTCTGCTGCCCGGACTTCTCCACCTGAGGACACACACACACACACACGCACTATATTTTTACTTGAGCTCTTAAGACTTTAAATGGGTACCTGCCTGATACCAAATGACGCTAATTCTTGTTACCTGATACTTTATGGGGAGATTAATTTGTTGGTGAATTGGTGGGTTTATGATCTCTCCTTTAAACTGTATCAGAATATACTCGACCCTATTATTACTCTATAGTGGATTTAAGTTTTAGCATATCTATAGGGGGAATTATTAGCTCTCCTATTTAACTTCAAGAGAATATTCCCTTTAATTATCTGGTAAAGGACACCTTAACTAACACCTCATTAAGGATTAATTGCTACTCAGGTGGAATATAGCATTTTATATTTCTCTCTACACTCCAGAATTCTGTACCGTAATGACACACAAACAGGCACAGGTTATTGCTCTTTCCGGTGAAAAATTGGATACAACATTGAGGGAGGCTAAGCGAACATGTAAACATTTATCCTTACTCTGCCTCCCCTTTTCCCTGTTTCTAACCCCCTTCACCCCTTACATACTTTATACTACCACTCACCATCTCTTCCCCTCCCTTATTCCTTTTACTCCAATCCTCCCTGACCCTCCTATATACAGTGAGCGATAAAGTTGACTGAACATACACCAGTTTCAGCTTGTAAAGAGGTGTGTGTGTGTGTGTGTGCGTGTGCGTGTGCGTGTGCGTGTGCGTGTGTGTGTGTGTGTGTGTGTGTGTATTACGGTACTAATTTGATTGCATTTCACCAACTCAACTATTTCACATACTTATACCAAGTTTGCGGCTGTGAAAGATTCTATATAATCTAAAATTCACAATCTATTCCAGACAGAAGGTATCAATGCATTAAATTCCTGATAATATCGAAAAGTTAATAAGTTATGAGACACAAACAATAGTCCTTTTTTTTTTTTTTTTTATATCATCCTTCAGAAGTAGTGATGTGACCTGAGTTGACGAGACGCACCTGAAGTGAGATGCCGCCACGTGGAGCGTCGTAGTCCAGGACGTGGTTGTCGTGGTACCAGAGGACAGCTGTGGGTGGGGCTCGAGTATGGGTCACAACACACTCCAACGCCAAGGAAGACCCCGCCTGTAAGAACCTTGCACCGCCACCCACGATGTGTGTCCCGTACTCTCCTGCAGAAGGTAAGGAAAAAATATACCGGTTATGTTGTTTTCAGAGCCAAATGGAGGGTGAATGAAAGTTAAAAGTTATTAAAGCGGGGAAGGGAAGAGGATCTGTAGAAGTATGGTATGGATGGAGGATTTGATGACTGAATGATGCAGGAGGATGAAAGGAGGAGGAAGGATGACCCACTTTCCACCCATCCCTAATCTTGACTCCTCATCACTCTACTTACTCAACTTTTTTACCTTGTTTTAGCTTTCCTGATTTAATTAAGGTAAATTTAAGGCAAGTGATTCCTTCAAAGTATTCCAAACAACAGGACACCGTTATTTTATATTCCATCAGGTCCTGTTTCCTGTTATACTTTGGAGGAATCAAGGCACTGTAATGTATGTACCAACAAAAGTGTATTGCCCCTTGAATTAATTAATATCACTCACTCCATTAGTCATTTTGTCACCATTATCGATAATAATAAATAAAAATACAAAATAGGAACCGGGCACATCACAGACTGGAAGGAAGGAAGGAAGGAAGGAAGGAGAGTAAATATTATATATGAAGGAAGTGGGCTGACGGGTTCCAAGAAGACTTACGTATTAATATTAGTCGACCCTACAGCATCACGACTCTTGACATCAAAGCCATCACTTGATTGGCATGTTCCACCCTAATATATGTCACTCGCATTTTAACTCTACACCATCGATAAGTCAGTCAAGTGTGAGGAAGAAGGGGACGCCTGGTGGAGTGTAGGGTGGAGGGAAAATGTGTGGAGAGAAGGGAGCAGGTGGTGGTGGTGGTGGGTGGAGTGGGGGGTGGAGGGAAAATGTGTGGAGAGAAGGGAGGAGGTGGTGGTGGTGGGTGGAGTTGGGGGTGGAAGGGAAATGTTTGGAGAGAAGGGAGGAGGAATTGGTGAGTGGAGTTGGTGGTGGTGGTGGGTGGAGGGAAAATGTGTGGAAAGAAGGGAGGAGGAATTGGTGAGTGGAGTTGGTTGGTGGTTGTGGTGGAGGAGGAGGAGGAGGGTGGAGTTGGTGGGAGTGAGCGAACGAGAGGATGGAGGGATATGAAGCGTAAAGGTAGAATATAGTTACGAAAGGACGTGTGGGTGAGGCGAAAGAAGGAGAGTGATGATAAAATAGATGACGCGTGAATAGAGCTGATGGAAAGAGACGATAAAATAGATGGAGGGTGAAGAAATCTGATGGAACGAGGCTACTATATAGATGGAGCGTGAAGAGAACAGATGGAACGTAATGATTATGTAGATGGAGTATGGGTAATGGAGGAGAGCATAGGTGGAGTGTGAGTGAATGTAGAGAGTATAGGTGGAGTGTGAGGAGTGGACGGATGGAATGTAATGATGAGTGGGCCAGGTGGAAGAAAAGGAGAATAAAGTGAAGGATGCATATGAAGTGTGTGTGTGTGTGTGTGTGTGTGTGTGTGTGTGTGTGTGTGTGTGTGTGTGTGTGTGTGTGTGTGTGTGTGTGTGTGTGTGTGTGTGTGTGTGCGTGTGTGTGCGAAGGATTAACGTGTAGAACATGGTTAAACAAGAGTTACTTGCATAAACTCCCTCCCGTATCACTTTCCCAGCACAAAAATCTTTCCCTCTTGTCCAGAAGATATTTTATCGACTATAGGAATGGCTGCGGCATCAGTAGTGAGCGAGAGGTGTGACACGGATTCATAAAACATCACAGGGAATTATCGGACGTAAAAGTTATCGAAGAAAGGAGACGATTGATTGCTTGATGTCCTGAGGTGGGAAACGCGGTAATTGAAGTTTCTTGTCCGGTGACTGATATAAATTTAACAAGATTTTCCAGGACAATAACTTTACCTCCTTTTAGATATGATTGTGAAATACAGAGAAATATAGATGATATTTTTATAAATAAAGTATACAGCACGTCACAATCAGTCATTTCTACATCGATAAGAGAGCAAGAATTATAATGTGTTAGTGATATTTTTAGTCATATATTTATTATCTGTAGAGTATTTGTGGATAATACAATAGGACAGACGGTTTATTTCAATGACATAGGACGCGATAACTTTAATGCCTTTATAATTTTTAATAGCTTTTGGAACGCTTGTGATTAAAAAATTCTAAGTCATTTTTAAAAATAGAAAAGGTCATGAATAACAAGAGGGGAGGATGTGCATATTGCTAGAATACTTGTAGATTAAGAAATGAATAATTAATGAACCCCTTCCAAACCATTCATAATTAAATGAATAAATGAAGAATACGAGAGGGACGGAAGAAGGACGAATTGAAATAGATAGAAAGAGAGAAATGGGCAATGCAGAATACAGAACATCAAAATAATACAGTCGATATTTTTAGTTATAATATTTTGGTAAGTTGAAATGAAGTAGTCATGAATATATATATAACTGAAACCTTTGGAAAGTAATAATGTTGTGATCTGTTATTGGGTGTTCCGTTTCATCTTAATTAATGAAGAGGGTGAGTAAGGAAGGTATGATGTTGACGACTCACCTTCCTCTTCACTGGTGGGAGGGAGTTTGTAGAGGTGACCATCCAACAGTCGCTTGTCTGAAACACAAACAAACACAGGAGAATGAATGAAATGTTTCGTTATGGGATGGTTGTGCTCGTAGTGATGGTATTGTACACACACACACACACACACACACACACACACACACACACACACACACACACACACACACACACACACACACACATGCTTATCGGCGCGTACCGTACTGTACCTCTATACTTAGCCCATTGTTTTGCTACTAAATTTAAGTACTAAATTTAACTCGATTTGCATACGAACATTCCCACCTCTGCATACCCATTTATAAGGACACACACACACACACACACACACACACACACACACACACACACACACACACACACACACACACACACACACACACACACACACACACACACACACACACACACAAATGAGAGTCACATGTAATACCCACTTTATGGTGTAACTGTATCGCACTGCTCATGTCATTCTAGATAATAATGAGACAATCAGTTGTCGGCCAATTGGAAGACTACTGGTTCCTCCAAAGTCTTAGAAAACAGATCCCCAAAATGTATATAATCAGGAATATGAAGGTCTTAGTAACACACTAAACCTTTTTCCCTTTCCTTGTCCCCTACCACAACACTGATGGTAGTGGTAGATAAACAAGTCATACATAAAGTAGAAACAGGTGTATTATTCCAGAGATGATGAACTAAGAATCGGCCTGTCGTGAATTTCATAATATAATGTTGATGGCCAAATGCTTATTAACAATTGGTGCTGTCACCTATGCCCTGCCCTTTGCAGAAAAAATCCAATAGTGCATACCACATGTTTCATATCAAGCTCAAACCTGGAGTCGTCTAATTCAGTGGCCACATACAAAATATAAATAAAAACCTAAAACTAATGATTGGTAGCATATCCACTAATATCAATACGAATATACATGAGTGGTGGCCTTACCTAACATCTTACTTTTCGGTCGATACTGTGTTATCCAATGCAATTTTAAACATATGAAAAAACTTATGAAAACCTTTACAATACTATGAACTATGATACCGTCAGAGGCACAGTGACGTTGGTATTGGCAGATGATTTGGGCAGCGGCAAGTGGTAAAAGAGATAATGAAGATAAAAAAGAAATGAAGAAAAAATGAAGTTTGTGAAAGACGATATATGGGAGATATGAGTTTAAAAGAAAATAATGCCAAAAAAAAAAGAAGGCAAAGAAAAACTGATAGAGAAAAATTATAGATAATCTTGTGGTACAGCGTGAGTCATGACAACGGAAAAAAACTGTACTGAAGGAAAACCAGAGATTCAGATAAAAGGAAAGAAAAAGAAATAAAGGAAAAAAAAGAAGTACAGAAAATGGTGAACGAACTATAGGGCAAGGGAGTAGTACCTGCACCACCACCACCGAGACGGATGCTACCACAATATATTTTTTTCCCTCTTGTATTGTGTTCACTATTTTGCTTTCCCTTCACTTTTTTTTTTTTTTTTTTTGTACACCAACCAACCGAATATGACTTGTTCTCTATAACCAGTTTTATTTTTCTCCCCATAGAACCAGTTTTTGTAACCAGGAAGTAACAACGAAGAATATAGAGTAGAATCACCCAAGAGTTAAAATTTCTGGATATTCTTTGCTACGTTTAATTAAGGGGAGATTCTATTGTTGGTGAATTGGAAGGTCTTTCATTCCTCCAAACTATGCCACGAAACAGGTCCCCTATTACTATCACTGAGGGCGTCTGTTTCCCGGCATAGTTAGGAGGAATCAGTAGCCTTCCAATTCACCAACAAGCGCTGCACAGTCGTTACCAATTATATCTGACCCCACCAGGACACATGATAAGTAATAAAATAAAAACTAGTTATAAAAAACAAGTTATCCGCTGTGTACGAAATTTAATATGATGCTGAAATTTTGTTACTATAGAAATATAAGCATTGACTGTGTGTTTGTTAATACAGTATACAGGTTAATACTCAGTAACGGTAAAGTTTTGTATTAAAGGGAAATTAAATTTATTCCACCCATCTCTGATAAAGTTATGAACTGTGTTAGTAAAGAGGAATGTTGAAAGTAAATCAGTTTTCCGAGTTGATAGCGCCAGTATTAGTTCATCTGGGTTTGTTTAAATTTGTAAAACGCATATAAAGGCAGCTTCAAATATATATAAAAATACAGATATAGCAATTTAAGCTATCTTTACTGTCGAAGTTGTAGAAATCTATGCTTTTTCTATTATACGAGTATCAGAATTACATCAGAATTCAAATGAAGTGAAGAGCGGATACAAAACAAACCCAAAAGGATATATAGACAGCATTATAGTACACAGAATACAAATAACAATGATACTGCATGGAAGTCGAAAAAGAACGGGCAAGGAATGGACAAAAAGAAAAATTATATTGTGGCAATATTATATTTCGGTATTTCCTCTCGTGTTTATATTTCCACTTTTCAATTTTTGTCTGCATCTGGTGTACCTGTCAGGGGTAGAAAGAGTGGGAGACAGAATAGAGAAAAATGAGACTGTAAAAAATTGACAGCAACAAAGTGGAAAACTAAAAAGCAAAAAGCAAAAAAAAAAAAAAAAAAAAAAAGTGTGTGAGGAGAAAAGTGAGTGACGGGGAAGGATTGTTCACATTCCTCTCTTTTGTCGGTCGTGTCGCATGAGGAAAGAAAGGAAAGAAAAAAAAAACAATAAGGGCGATATGAATGATCTGAACTGAAAGGGGATACCTACTCTCTTGTCGGTAAATTGGAAAGGCTACTGATGCCTCCTAACTGTACTACAAACCACACGCCGTCACTGGTACTAATAGAGGATTTTGCTACATGGCATAGTTTAAAAAAAATAGAGACTTTTCAGTTCACCAACAAAAGTATCCCCCCTTAACACCATAAAATATAGGGCAGGCCAATACGTATAATAAATAAGAGTACTGTACTGATTATGCGATATTACCCTATAATAATCATATGTTTTGGGTATATTTGAGTCATATTAACTGATCCATGTATCCAAAAAGAAATCTTGTGCTTAAGGGAAGATTCTCTTGTTGGTATTTTGGAAGGATACTGATTCCTCTTAACTCTATCAGAAAACAGATCTCCAATTAGTACCATTGGGGGAACCGTGTCTGTTTTCTGACAAAGTTTGGAGGAATCTGAGACTTTCCAATTACCAACAAAGAATTCTCCCCTCAATCTGATATCGGGTTTATTGTTATCATATTATTACGAATTTTATAACAGCTGCACTGTAAATTGTTATGACATATTCCCAGCACTGAACGAATTCTGTAATAAAATTTGTATTAACAGGTGAAAAGAAACCTCACACGATAAGTTTTGTCACGACATCAAATTAAAGATATATTTTTAACTAAAAGAAGCAGTAATGGAAATACAATATAATGTCTGCGTTTTCCATGCACTTTCATTCTGTCTGCATTTTCGACTGTTTTACGGAATACTTTTTATTATCATATCAAATCAACGATGCATCTCGATTAACCATTCAGCAAACACTTGTTCCTTCACTCCACCATCCACGTGCATTCCGGTCATACCCATTCCCTCCATAATTTTCACTTACTTCCCTTTCTCTCTCTCTCTTCTGGGCACTACAATTCTACAAACACTCCATCATCCACATGCACACGCGTCCACTCCAGCCTTCCGCAAAAAAGTCTACGAATCTCATTACGTCTCCACACACACTGGGGGAAAAAAATGCAAGGACAGCATTAAAGCTCACCCCACAGAAAAAAAAATTAAAGATGCCACTGCAAGACGTTCTCATTCCTTCTCTCAATTTAGGTTTTCCTTCCTCTCTCCCGTCCTTCCTCCCTCCCGTCCTCCCTCCCTCCCGTCCTTCCTCCCTCCCGTCCTTCCTCCCTCCCGTCCTCCCTCCACTTCATTGTGTTTCAGAATGCATATCTTCAGGCATTCTCACAGTTATATGAAGTGAGCTCAGTCTTCACTTGAGGGGGTAGTACAGTGTTGGTAAATATTATGGAGTAACTGATTAATTCCAACTATTCGAAGCAACAGGCCACCATTACTTTTCATAATTTGTCCCTGTTTCCTGACATACATTGGAGAAATCAAGTTAGTCCAGTATATCAAAAGTGTATTATCACCTTATTCTTGTTTGCAACACTTCCACGTTCTGTCTTTTTATCAAATAGTCTCCTTCAATCAAGCATTTTATGAAGAGGAATCTAAAGTAATTTCTAAATTCTTTCATATTATGTGGTGAAAGTTGATATTTCGCTTTTCATCGTACTAAGTTCCAACCTTGAAAAAAGAATAACACAAGTACTTAGTATTAATATTTTCATTCTAGACGTTAACCGAGAGCTTCGTTTCATATTAAGCAACGCCTGTGTATGTTTTCATTTCATCATAATCTGCACTTTGATTTCTCCCAAAAATTTTAGGTACTCCAATTTCATTTATTATAATAAAACATCAAGAATACCTCCCTCAAAAACTATCTTAAAGATGTTCACTCCTAAAAGTATTCAGTCTTACACAAATTGTACTTCAAACAAACACTCCTGTACCGACCTTCCTTCTCCTGTACATAAGGTTTCCCAAAAAATCATGTACATAGAAAGTCTCCCACAAAACCCATTCCAAACAACAACGACCCTTCCTTCCCACCACGTATATACAGTAACACACACATCATTGTCCCTTTACAATACACAGGTCTTCATTCATCCTCTAATTAGACCTCTAAATTCCCTTTCTAAATACAAGCTTCCTTCCCTTCCTTCCCCCTGAAAAGAAAAAAAATGGTGTGTTGGTAAGAAAGGTGTGTGTGTGTGTGTGTGTTGCAGTGGTCTCATTCAACCTCCGAGTGGGTTTATATTACATCCCAGCCTCACACACACGGCATTGAGGGAAGGCATAAATGGCTTAGGGTGAGGTTGGCTGCTTATTAGGGTTCCATGTGTGTGTGTGTGTGTGTGTGTGTGTGTGTGTGAATAAGTGAGTGTGTGTGGGAACGTGCGTGCGTGCGTGCTTGCGTGCGTGCGTGTGTTGGTTGCTCAAAATTTACCAGGACTGTGCTATCCCTTTAAAGGTTATAAAAAGCATGACTGTATTGAAATGTTGATAAGAAGGTAAGGGGAAGCCAACCATTCATTTAAGCAAGAATTGAAAAAGACAATATGCGATTAGTAAAGTGTATGTAGAGGTGGAATGAAATGGACACTCATGGGGATAATAAGTTCAATGGAGAAGATTTGGAGAAGAAGCCTTTATCATTAGTTTTAGTGAAATACAATTCAGATATTCAAACACTGTCTAAGAAATATAACCAAACCTCCACAGTTTCCATAGATTTCAACCATCCCTTTTAAAGCACATAATATCTTGAGTTAACATGGCCTGACCAGGTTAACAGGGACGTACGCACTGATCTATTGCTAACGCTAAAACAAAGAGAGGGGAAGCTTAAATGGAAAACGCAGTGGAAAACAGGGAACGGACGGAGGGTTGAATTTTTCAGTCGTGCAGGAACCAGCTCACAAACTCCAGCACGAAAATAAATGGGTATATTAGTTGGTTGTGTAGTCTGACTGAAGAAGTTATTTAATGGTAGGGGATGTTATTAGGCACACATTATAAAGCTAGTACACACACTCACTTATGCACATACACACACACACACACACACACACACACACACACACACACACACACACACACACACACACACACACACACACACACACACACACACACACACACACACACACACACACACACACACACACACACACACACACACACACACACACACACACACACACACACACACACACACTCCCTTGCTCACTCACTCACGCACACATTCATTCATTCGCTCCATCACACACACGTTCATTCACTCGCTCCCTCATACACACACACACACACACGCATCCAAATCATGATACCGACAAACTTAACATTCATTTCACACTGACCTAAACAAGATCATAATTAATACAAGAATATGAAATGGGAATCTGAGTAATACCTGTGATAACCAGAGTCTTAGCATCTGTTCCTTCTCGGCAATATTGCACTGAGCCGAGCACAGTATTAGATTGCAGACTCTATTGTGATATATATTGCCAACCATACCAGGCTTTGTATCAGCCTGTTAATATACTTAATTGATAAATATTCTTTGTAATCTATTGACGGGAAAAGAAACTAATTTGAAAACAATCCAACTACGATATAAACCTTGATATAAGTGTAGTTTATGAAATTATGCTTCCGAGGAGTTATTGATGCATTATTTCAGTTTTAAACATAGAGATACTATTTACATATTGAAATATTTTAGATTACTAAAAGAAAAGTATGTTTGTTCACTGTAGATGGATATTTAATTACAGAAATGTCTGAAGTGTTCGTCACAATGTTGATAATCCTTAGTTATCCTAATCAAGTAGGCTACAGTGCATAGTTTCATTTTTGTTGAAGATATACAAATTATTGATTTATATATTGAGCGGCGCACATTGACTGTACCAGTATAACTCCAAATATATATGAAAATTTGAAGCTCATTATTTAAGACAAAATTAACTCTATGAAAATTCAGAATAACCATAACATTTCCGCCATGATATCAGATAACAGTTAATGAAAATAGTGGGTTGGAAGCCTTGTTGGCCTGTCTTGCTCTAAGTGGATATTACCCGCTTAATTGGAGCTTAGTGTGTGGATGCCGAGGAGAGGAAGGTTGTCTGGCTGCCTGCTGAAACCTGGCTCCTTGTTAGTTTCATTAAATTGACTTGGGCTTTATTAACTCCACGTGGCTTACAACGACACACAATTTATTGGGATACACGATAAGTTTTTATTGATCCCGTAAACACAAAGGAAAACATATCCTTTAAAACCCTTTTCAGCTTCTTATACTCGTAATGGTTACTCTTACTTCAGTTTGTTATGGCCTATATTTGATAACTAATCATCATCATCATCATCATCATCATCATCATCATCATTAGTCGTTGCTAGTAACTTGCAGGACAAAAGCCTTTTCCCAACATTCCAATCCACTTCATGCACTGACAGTCTGCTACAGCCCACACCCTGCAAATTTCTGATATTGATTCCCCACCTGTATTGCTCTATACCCTGACTCCTGATTCCCTCTCTCGGTTGTCATTATGTCACTATTACGTTCGAATAATATGACCTGCCCAAACGGATTTTTTTGTTGTGGTTATGTTATCATCAGGAGGTTTGGTCTGTTCCTATATGCATTATACCTTTTTGTCTCTCAGTGCTGTATATACACTTCTATTTTCTCCTCATTCCTCTTTAAGGGTGGGAAATATTGTCATATATATAGGGCTAAAAGAATAGCAGAAATGGACTGGAACTGTGATAAGAGGCAATTTAGGGAGAGTGGTTTCAATTCAAGGAATGTTTTGTTTTGTTATAACGATTAATAAGAAAAGCAAAATAAGGTAGAAGAAGCTTAGTTTTTGTTAATCTGTTTATGGGCTGCGCCGAGCAGACAAAATTATGGCCTAGGCAATTCTCCAAAGCCCCCATGCTTCCCCTTCCCCCCCCCCCTCCCTCCATGACGTCCCTGTACCCTACCTCGAGCCCTTTAAAGTCCCTTACTATCCCGCTAGGAGGACACTAGGACTCCAGACTACCCCCTGTGACCCCCTGGAGTTCTCCATTACCCTGTGGAGCAACATATAGGTTAGGAAGAGAGCAGAAGGAAGCAGGGGAGTAGACCACTTTGACTTGTCCAAGTCATCCAAAAGCCTTATACCCCGAGCAAGGGTGTGCACAAAGCAGAGTCAACATAATGATATTCTAGAGAGTAGAACTAAATATTATATATTAAACAGTACTCTACCTTGAGCATATGTTGAAGAGGTGAGGAAGTAAAAAAATAATGGTGAAGGGAGAGGTTAAAAAGTGGCGAGGGAAGGAAGAGGTGCGAAGGGAAGGGGAAGGGTGGGGAGCCAAGGAGTGGGAAGAGAGAAATGTGGAGAAGTGAGAGGAAAGAATTGGATGGCCTGAGGGGGAAAGGGAAGAAACTGGAGGGGTGAGAGGACTAAAGAAGAGCATAGTATGTGGAGATGAGGAAGAGGAAGTTTTGGATAAATAAGAGAAAGATAGAATGTAACCATGTAGGGGAATGGGAACATAGGATCTGGGACGAGGAAAGAAAGGAGGTATACAATAGTGTAGAAAAATCCTCCCCCTTCCACATAGTTACATTTATTATGAGTGAACACTATCTATCATTACTTCCGCCAGGAAGCTGTGGTTCGTTTACTAAAAAAGTGATGTATCGATGTAAAAGATTGTTTATCAATTGTGAGACTCTTTATTGTAAACAAGTTATTAGATTTGGGGAGAAATTCAAATTTGCATCTGGATCCAGGAATTGTTTATACGAAAAGTAAGTAAAATATGGGTGGTGGTCACTTTAGACTTTCACTGCCATTAATTAAACTTTCACATTCGTAATATTACACTTACAGGTATAATGTACATTTACAAGCTCATCACAGTTTGTTTTCATGTGAACCACTACCCTCATAACATATTTAAATAACATGTGTAAATATATATATATACCAAGAGAATAATTGTATTATCATGAAACCTGACAAAGGTGTTAGAATATGCAAGTCTCCAGCCCATGATAAATTCCAGGCTGGTCTATTACGAATTCCAAAAGCCACACTATGTCATGAGATGCAGCAGTGGTAGGGTTGTATCCCCTCAGGTATCATCTCAGGCTTTGTTGTGGCCAAGTATCCCCTCGTGTCGGCAGATGTTCAAAGTTCTGGCGTAAACTTAGACATCTGCTTCGAAACCTTTCAAGTCAACCCAGAGAGAGGAGAGGGAGGGAAGGAAGGGAATGGAATTAAATAAATCACGACTAAGAATGGATTACAGTATGATATATGGAAGGAGATAAGATATGGATTAGCGGTAAAAGGGTAAACACAGATGAGAGGGAAAAGTGAAAAAAATAGAATGAGAGATGCATGAGGGAGGTGAAGGTAGAAGATGAGGAAACAAATGAAAAGTGTAAGAAAAAATAGAATTAATAGCCATAATAAATGGGACTGAAGATAGAAAATAAAAACTATTATAATTGGAGACTAAAGTAGTAATTGGAGCATTGTCCTTATGTGTAGGTGTCAAGTGATCCCCCTCAGGCGTCATGTACACATAGGAATTGAGTTAAAGTTCCTGTGATTTTGTACGAAAATCTGATGTTTCTGATTCCTTCTAACAATTCTATGAAACAAACTGCTTCAAAAGACAGTAGCTGCTGTTTGAAGGACTTATTTATCTACTTATATATCTATTTATCTCTACAGATAAATATGCCCTATGTAACCATACATTTTTTTTACTTCTATCCTCACTCGTACAACTTCCCCAATTTTATTTCTCTTTCTATCTCCATCTCTGCTGTCCTCCTTTATCACCTCACCACCCGCATCCTTCAAGGAGTGTTGGACGTCTCTTCTTCAATAGGAGAGACACACCGCAACAGAGAACGTTAAAACAGGAAAATTGTGAAAATGCTTTAAAAAGAAGAAATATGAATGATATATAATTCGTGGAGCCAGAAGCTTCAATTACAATTTTCATCAGAAAAGGCTCAGTATTAATATAATTTCGACCACGCAGGGCGAAACTTTAATCATATTTATATTATTATTATGCAACATTATTTTTTTTATAAAACTTTGTCTCATTCAGATGTTTCAAGTTTTCTGATAAATGTAATTTTCCAATTGTCGGTTACGAATGTTTACTATTTTAATATTAACTTTTATGCGTTTCTGAGTTCGCCTCGCTTGGATCACACGTAGTCAAGCACCGTAGCTACGCGCATCTACCTTGTTACCTTCTCTGAGGTTACGTTATCTCAAACAAAACATTGGCGAAGTGTGAGCAAAGAAAGCTGAAAGGGATGGGGTGAGTGAGGTGGGGTGTAGAGGCTAAGGGGCTTCCAAAGGAGGACGCTTTCAGAGGAGTGTTTGGCCAGGCTGTGACACCAAGATGGCTGTGTGCCTGTGAGAAAATGCAGAGTACTGTGTGCTGGACTGGAAGGAAAAGAAGGAAAAATGAAAGAGGGAGAGAATGGGACGGGAATCTCAGGCATCCAGGAAGAGGAATCAAAATGCCACGTTCAAGGGAAGGCAGGAAAAGGTATAGAATACAGAGGAAGGAAAATATGGCAGGAAGGTAGGGAAATTGAGTAGCTACAGGAGGTTGTTAGAGAACGCAAGAGCGAAAAAGCAGAATAAATATAGCAGGCAGAGGATTATTGGTGAATATTAAGGCATAAAATGAAAGCAGAACACAGTAGACGCTCAAGATCTATTGAATAGGAGAGGTAGGAAAGAAAAGCAGAATAAGAAGACCTTGTAAGACAGATAACACAGGAAAGGCAAGGAGGAAATGTAAACAGAGTGACGAAAAGACAGGATAGATAGCATATGAAAGGAGAAAAAGCAAGACGCTTAAAACGAGCAGAAAGGGCAGGCAGGCAAGAAAGGCAGACATAAAGAGACATGGCAGGCAGGGAAGGCAAGGGAAGGCAAGGCAAGGGGTCTGAATGAGGAGAAAGCGGTGGTGGTTGGAATGGTGGTTTGTGGACGCCTGGTGAGGTATACACACAACAGAGGACCTGCACCAGACTTGACCTCATTCACTCCACTCTACCCTGACCTCATCTGTCCCTTATTACGTGTACGGAGTTTAGATTCAGAACCAACACGTAAGCAATATAGTAGTATTAGGAATAGAATGTGGCCTCCTCGATCTTGGTGAGATTGTCAATTAAAAGGTAGAAATCAAGATATGTTTCAGATGGCTATGCTATGAAAGATAAGTGTTTTAGATGATAGTTGACGTAAGAATTGATTGTTTTTCCTTCTAATCTCCCCAAAAGAAATTGAAAAAATATATTGTTCTCCTCTTAAGCAATCAAATAATGCATGGCTAAATTTGAAAGTTTGATGTTTATGTGACCGTCACCCATCACCAAACAGGGAGACATGACCGACCGACTCTCCGCTGCATCTCCCTCGTGTTTATAAATGGGTCCCCGCTATGCCCTGGAATATATACCCTCAAGTGGAAACCCTTTTAGCCTACCTGGGGCCTGGCGAATCTGGCAATATGTGGAACTCTAGCCTGTATACCACCACCGAGTCTTTGAAGCGAGGAAGCCAGGGTAAAGGAGGGACTTTTCCGCTGCTCCCACGAACCATCTACTTTCTGTGTTTCAGTGTTTTATACGGCACATTTTATTCCAACTACAGTTCGTCTCAAGGAAATAAAATGTGTTTGGGGGGATTTTATTAAGAGAAGTCTGCCTCACAAAGGTATGGTGGATAAAAGATGTGATGGTGCAGCAGTTGGTAAAAGTAAGTGTGTAAAACTCCGTATACAATCTTACTTATTTATGAAATCATTTTTATCCACATAAACAATGAGAGAAAATTCCCAGTAGAAATTCATATTCCTACACACATTATCTCTCTGTTGCTTCTTCTAATTCTTCTCTGAGTTAATTGAAGCCTATAGGGTTAAGGTTTAATATAGCATGCATTATTTTTACGTTAATGTTTTATTCTTGTGAGAGTTAATTTCCTCTGCTAAGCCTCTCAAAGGATTAAACAGGAAGGCCCTCACAATGAAGAAACCTCTCTAAGGGCATCAGGAAGGAAAATTGTAACACACACACACTCACACACACACACACACACACACACACACACAAATACACACACACGCACACACACACACACACACACACACACACACACACACACACACACACACACACACACACACACAAATACACACACACGCACACGCACACACACATTTTCATATTTATAATGAAATATAAATCATCCAATATAATAATACTGTAACACCGAAGCTGGAAAATAGACGATGAATCACATAAAAGCGTCACCAGACCGAAATAAAGTTATTAAGGAAGTAATACCGTGTTGGAATATCTGGAGTAAACAGATTCAGCTAAACTATTCCAAGCAACAACAGGCCACCATTATATTCATTAATCCGGTCCTGTTTCTTGGCATACTTTGGAGGACTCGCCAGCCCTACAATTGACCAAAAAGAGGTTATCCCCTTTATATGAGAGGTCCTTAAAGGATGGTTACACTTTTGGTACATTAAAGTGTCTTGATTCCTCCAAAGTATGCCAGGAAATAGGACCAAATGAACAAAAAAATTATGTCATATTGCCTGGAAGAGTTTGGAGGAATCATTTGCTCCAGATTAACCAAAATTGTTGTATTACCCTCTTAACGGGATATTTTCTTGTTGGTCAATTGGAAGGGTACTGATTCCTCCTAACTCTACCAGAAAACATATGCCCTTATTGTTATTAATAGGGATCTGTTTTAAGCCACAGTTTGAAGGAATCACAGATCTTCCATTTCACCAACAATAGAATCTCTCCTAAACACGCCACACTGCCGACGACTGACTGGCCTTAGAGACATTAAAACATATTACCCATAAACGTCCATCATGTGTGGTCGTGTGTGTGTGTCATGGTCTGTATATTCACCAACGCTAGGAAGGAATAGTATTTTCCAAACGTGATGGATTCTGGATATAACGCTCAAGATTATAATGCTCTCAACTCTCGTAAAAGAGGGCGTAAAATACTGAAAACATAAAAATCCCATACTTTGAAACGGAGAATTTTATTTGGATAATGCAAAACTATTTCACCATCATGCATGACGCTGTATGCAAACTGTGAGAAGACGAGACTTTCATTTCACTGTGTTCACCTCAGACAACACACAAGAACAGTCAGCAGTTCTTAAATACATTTCTGACATCTAAAGCAAAGTGAAATGCTATAAATACAGTGCAGACAACACCTTGTTCGACCCCCTTCTGTGTGAAATGGCAATGTATATATTGTGGTGCGTACACAGTATTCCAGTCTTCATGTAAGTTAAGAGGATTCAGGCTAAGCTCATGTACCCCTTGAATTCAAATCCAAGCCCCAAGGTTACTCCACTCTGACGTGTGTTGGTGGGTGAAGTCCTGGCCACACATTAAGCCAAGCCTTATCTGCAGAACTCTAATTCGTTCAGAAAAGGTGGTGCAGGGAGGGAAGGAGTCGTAGGGACTGCATTAGGCAACATGGAAACACAACACCCTGAGGGGAGTACAGCAGTCTCATGTCATATTTCTGGGCCAAAGTGAATGCGAGGCGACCACTTACTGTATGTTTCCCTGATGCTAAGAGATACAGTGACAGTTTTGCATGAAATTTGTTCAGTGACCATGCAGAGCGAGCTTAGATAAATGTTGTCCCAGTAAATATTGCATATGAGATCACGCGCAAAAGGTTGTCTGTAACTAATTTTTTTGGAAAATGCTTTCAGAATGCAGCACACAACAATGTGCTTTCAATTGGTAATATAGTTCCATAAAATATCTTGTCTGCATTGTGTGTCTAAATTTGCCCGACGGTGTGAATGATTTACCGACCATTAACTATTATGATGAGGCAAGGGAGAATACGGTTGTGTGCAACGGAATACTCTTTATGTAAAGGATGCTTTTGATGACATAAACATAATGAATGTAGGGAATGTCGAAAATAATTTGCTTTGAACTCGACAAGATCCTCTTCTGCGCCATCTTGGCTAAGAAAGTTTGAAAATCACACAATTGTTATTATTCTTTAGTAGTTACTTTTTATATTTTTCTTTGCTTGTCAGATTGTGAACAAAACATCTAAAATATGAATGGGTTGCTTTCCATGAACTTATGTGTACCTTCTGTTTGTAGCATTAATATGATAAACGATTTTTGTGTTAACAGCTCTCCAATTCCAAGTATACTGAAATGGCTTACAATTTTGTTTAGGGTATATAACAAAAAATATATATTAGCTGCTTTCCTTGGAGGAGATTTGATTCCTGCTGTGTGCCTTCTAGTGAAGACCTTCATCTGTGGTAATATCAACCCATTAACACCTTTTGAATGCGAGTAATGTAGTTATACAGTACATAAACATACACTCCAGAATGACTCACAAGCACAGAGTAAAAGATAACATACATTGGAAATTCTTGATGTAGATAATGAAAAGGTTTTGTTATTTACAATATATTTAGGAATACTTTTATATGGTAGATAATTGGCAAACTACTATTCCCCGATCTTTCTTTTAATGGCTGAAATTGTAACTGAGGTGAGGCGGTTGGAACATAAGGGACATAATATCTTGTAATGATAACAAATGAGTAACTCCGTTATTTCTGTCTCTCAACACAGCTACTTATTGCCTTCCTAAGAACCAATGCTTTAAGACGTATATGATAATTACACCGTTTTGATTTCTCAGCCTCTTATAAAAAATTCGATGGATGTACAAATATACATAAAAACATGAAATAATGACAAATAAAACGTGGCGATACCAGAAAACCATCAATTTCATCATCAAGGAACTCACGGTATGTACAGTTGGACACAGGAATTCGAGTGAAAGATGTTAAATTTCTCCCAATATCAAGTTCCTTAGTGCCAAATAGAAGACACCAGGGGCAGAAGTCAGTATTGAGGATGGTAATAAAAAGCAACTACCTGATAATAGACACTGGTTACTCAAATGGGACAAGTATATTTCACCTGGGCTGTAGCACAATTCCTGTGTCCAACTGTACTTCACCTCCGAGAAAGATAAATTCCACACGTCTCTTGATATGTCAGTGGCACGTTCCCACCAGACAACACCAGGACGCAGTGTATGGGGAGATAGGCTAAGGAAGCGAGGCGTGTTTTTCGTCCACGTTAAAGAAATGGGGGAAGGGAATGAGGGGTTGAGTGAATGGGCGAGCGAGTGAGCGAATGAATAGGTTGGTTGATGTGTGAACGAGACAGACCGAGAAAGGGAGAGAGCGAAGAATAGAGATAGGAATAGCAACATACACCTACAAATTAATGGATGCATGGATATACATATGTTGCGAAAAGGTGGTATTGCACAGTTGCTAGAAAAACAGATACGGTAAATATGTATGTACTGTATGTATGTATGGATGAATGAATGTAAAAAAGAGAGTGGAATACAGAATAGAGTTAGCAGAGGGAGAAGCACTGCAATGATTTCGTTCGCCTACATGGTCTGGTCTCTACTGCCTCGTTCTGCTCATCTAGAATTTAAAACGTAGAGCCACCAAACCATTTTCTCTTAACCCGGCCCCCTCTTTTATACAGGATGGAGGGCGGTGGGGTACAGACGCTCCCCTTAGGCCGTTCATCCTATATCCAGGATCTAAATAATACCAGAAAACCACAGTGGAAGTAGATGGGACATGTAGCGGTTTTTCTTTTACCAGTATTTTATTATTATCCTTTGAGTTTTTTTGTTTTGTTTTTTTGACCCGAGGGCGAATCTTTGGTAAAATAGGGACGGAGTTGGGAGCTTGGTGGAGAAGAAAAAGATGAGAATTGGAAGGTTGTAAGAGAGGAATATTTTAGGGAAGTTGTATGTGCACGAGAGAGTTAACCATATAGGGGGTTAAGATTGGTAAGAAATAAGTGACTATGGAAGTGAATGTGGAGTGGAGGAGAGAGAAAGTGGAGAAGGAAAGTGGAGTGATTAGTGGAATGGGGTGGTGAGAAATGGTAGAGGAAATAAAGTGGAATCGTGGAATGGGGAGTTGTAGTTTAGAATATATAGCTGTGAATCAGACTGGAAAAAGGAAGGAAGGAAGGAAGGAAGGAAGGAAGGAAGGGGTGAAGGAAAGTGATAGACGAGAGGAAGAGATAGATAAACAGAAATTGAGTACATGGACAGAGACGTAACCAACACAACAAAACATAGGAGACACGACACAGCAAAAGGAAGAACGCATACCCAAGAAGAAATAGTGATACGAAAACTGGAAAGAAATAATACACAACACAACGACATGCAACAGAAAACATGAGCAGAAAAATGGACTAGAAAAGAAATAAACATGGACGAAAACAAACACAGAAACATCACCTCAAAGGAATAGATCGAGTTCTGTAGCATTAAGACAGTAAAGAAAAGTCCCTTAGGCGGTTGGATGTTGCATAGAATATTTTTTTAGAAACTGGATGATGATGATGATGATGATTTAAATGAAGAATAAGGGAACTCCAAAGACGACGAAAAACGACGGAGTAAAACGGGTTAGATTATATTAAGGGGAGGTCCACTCGTTGGTGAATTGGAAGGTCTGTGATTCCTCCAAACTATGCCCGGAAATAGATCCCTTTTGTTTTCTGGTATAGTTAGGAGGAATCAGAGACCTTCCAATGCGCAAATACCCCTTTAAATTAAGTACTAGAATAATAACACTAAATAATAAAGTCTAACTAGTTGCTAAAGAGAACATTACACAGAGCTCACACGTGAACAATAAAAGAAGAAGATAAAATAATAGTACAGCCGTGGGTAACCCGTAGCATGTGTGGGTTCTCAAGACACCAGTACTGTACATTTAGCGGCAAAAGTCAGGTCGCCTCGAATAGCGTTTCTTGAAGGAAAACATAAAGTGTAATAATCGAACAAACACATTCACCAACACATTCACCAACACAGAATTACAATATCCAGGGAGCAACTTAGTAAACCATATCTCTGGATTTTCATTTATTTACGATCCTGTGAAGCTTATATTTCCATACTGTACTTCATGACTTGGCAGATGTGGCGACACGACTTTTGCCGCCGACTGTACACTTGACACGGAAGGAATATGCTAATTAGAGAGGGGGGGAAATATATTATAACAAGGAGACCAGGCCACATGAACAATGAACAGACGTAAATAAAAACTGTAGGGAAAACGAGTTAGGGTTAGCCAATGGGAAATATGCTAAGCGAGTGAGAAAAGTGTCTAGTCAGTGGGGAAAGTGCTGGGGAAAATACTGGGGAAAGTGCTGGGGAAAGTACTGGGGAAAGTACTGGGGAAAGTGCCAAGCCAGTGAGGAAAGTGCCAAGCCAAAATGTATACAAAACCGCCAAATAAAATAGAACATAAATATACACAAGTAAAAAGTTAATGAGAAGGGAAATAAACAGAGCAGTACACACCGACACCATCCATCAAGAGACAAGAGGGAAGGGTTAACGTGTGAGGAGCTCTGGGGAAGGTCCTCAACAACAACAACAAAAACAACAACAAGACAGTGGAGGGAATTGTAGCAGGGGTCATTACACACAAGGAGGCTGTTATGTGGCGTAATGTCCTGCCACACCACCACCACCACCACGGCCTGGGAACCTCACGTACTGCCACTGTCTGTGTTGTGTGTATGCGTTTATGTATGTATGTATGTGTGCATGTGTTACTGTATGTGTTGTGTGTATGCGTTTATGTATGTATGTATGTGTTACTGTATGTGTTGTGTGTATGCGTTTATGTATGTATGTATGTGTTACTGTATGTGTTGTGTGTATGCGTTTATGTATGTATGTATGTGTTCCTGTATGTATGTATGTTGTATGTTTTTATTTTTGGTATTACGAAAACACTGTATGTATGCCTGCGTTTATGTATTTGTTTATGTACAGTATGTATGTATGTATGTATGTTGTATATTTTTGATTGATTTTTGTACATAATTTTGGTTTTGGCATTCTCTGTGATGAAATAATATGACACAAGTCGTAACACTGGGATCATCATTTGTGAATCACGGTCCTGCTTTGTACATTTGCGAACACATTCTTCTCCCAAGGTGACTTATACTCATTTTTGTGAGTGCAAAGCATGGCAATATTACGAAACGACTATATAAAATTATATATTTTTATGATGTTCAGAGAATGATAGAATGGTAATAATCTTCTCTTCTTTCATCCCACTTGCTGCCATATCCTTCCCTCTCATATCCTATTCATTCAGACATCGCCTCAAGGATTCATCTTTTATTTTGTCAGGACTGATGAAGGACATGTCGCTGGCTGCCCAACCAACCAACCACCAACCCACAACAGACTACACTCACCACCATCTGAGGTAAAGGTTCATCCAAGGCTGGACCCAATCACTTAATAACTTTCCACGGTGCTCTATAGTTGATGTCCCGGCAAGGCTCATGGGAGTACCGGTGTGACCACAAGGTTTTATTTCTTTTGAAGTCTATATATTTCTAATAAGTTATTTATTAAACTGTTAGTATCCTTATCCAAAGTGTATATACGTTTTCATTGGAGGATACTTGTGTGTTTAAATACACATCACCGATATACTATATATAGTTAGTAATTACAGACTTGTAGGAAGAGAGAGGAAAATACAGCAAACTCGATAACCTGTTAGCATTGTTCATAAATAATATTCATATAATTTGTTAAAACATAATATAATACAATATTATATAATATTATATTTATATAATATGTTTTTATAATATTTATATGAAATATTATAATAATATTATAGTATTCAATATTCATATAAAATCCGAACTTCAAAGTAATTAAGTTTTAATGGGTAGTTTGATTTTAATTAATGGAAAACTTGACCCAATCAATTTCCTTAAAAGCCTTTCGGGTAGAAATTAAACTTTTTTCACGCTGTCAGTCGACTCTTAAAGGGAAAACCAACCTTTATTTGGAAAGTTGGAGGCTACTAATTCCTCCAAACTTAATTCAGGAAACAATTCACTTCAATAATACTAATAGGCGATCATTTGGAGAATTCAGAAGCCCAACGATTAACCAAAGAGAGAGAAGGGGACGCCTGTGTTGTGTGTGTGTGTGTGTGTGTGTGTGTGTGTGTGTGTGTGTGTGTGTGTGTGTGTGTGTGTGTGTGTGTGTGTGTATGTATGTATGTGTATGTATGTCTGTGTATGTATGTGTGTGTGTGTGGTGACTGTCGGCTCCTGGACCAGACAGGCTCCGGCTTAGAGAACAGGCTGTCTGGAGGCTGGTCGCTACCCTTAGTAATATATAGCCTTACTCCCCCCCCCCCTCCCTCCCTCTCTTCCTCACCCCCCTTTATCCTTCCATGATCTCTCTCTCTCTCTCTCTATTTCTCTGTCTATCTCTCTCTCTCTCTCACTCTGTCTCTATCTCTCTCACTCTCTCTATCTTTCTATCTATCTATCTATCTATCTCTCTACTGTATATATCTATCTCTCTATCACACACACACACACACACACACACACACACACACACACACACACACACACACACACACACACACACACACACACACACACACACACACACACACACACACACACACACAAACACACACACACAGAGATAAGATTCATGAGTATTTTCTGAGAGACTAGCAAGACAGTAACCAGAGAGAAAATCAGAAACAACAACACATACAACACAACAGTAGTTAGTTATTCTGCTTCCCATACAACTGAAGGGCGGTGTGGTGTGGTGTGGTGTGGTGTGGTGGTCTGTCTTTCATATTTTGTTAGGGAAGAAGACGTGTTCAGAATCTTAGCACACGTTGATGTAGTATTGAAAGTGTGGTTGTTGTGTCATTGGTACCGTTATGGAGTATCTGTATGATGTATAGAATATGTATAGAATGTGTATATGTACATTTGTGTGTATGTGTGTGTGTTTGTTGGGGGTAGGTCCAGAAAGCCTATCTACCAGAGGAGGGTAAGCAGCCACTAAAAAGTTTGAGGAAAGACCATTTATCCTGGTTCCTCAGCTGTTTAAGGCCAACCCCTCGTGTCGTCTGTCCCGGCACGGAATAAATAAGGCTCGTAATATCACGCTCATCAACCACCATAAAATACTGTATATACACTTTATATTCGCACGTTGAAAAGTTCTTGATTATTTTACTGCCAGAAGCAAGCCATTATCATCCTTTCATAATAGAAAAGGATATTATTTATTTTCGTTCTACTGTTTTATCTATTTTTTTTCTACTGTTTTATTTATTCTATTTATTTTAGTTCTATTTATTTATTCTATTTATTTTTGTTCTACTGTTTTATTTATTCAATTGAATTTTGTTCTACTGTTTTATTTATTCTATTTATTTTTGTTCTATTGTTTCATTTATTCTATTTTTTTTTTGTTCTATTGTTTTATTATATATATTCTATCTGTTCTTGGTCGTGTTATCAAAGGCCATTTTCACCGCCTTCGTAATAGAGAAATATTCCTTTACAATATATATATCGGCCACGCATGTTTCTGAGTTTTAAACCCTAATTACCAATGCTTATGGCGTGACTGACTATTTAATTAAAGACCATAATAAGGACTTTTTTACCCCACCTCCTGCCAGACAATTATTATAATGACCCGTGTTGGTTAGAACGTAACCTTCTCACATCAGTTATCAAGGACTATACACGGACATTAAAGGACAGACGCTAGGTGAAGAAAATCCTTTGGTGAATGACTTCTTATTGAGGATATATTCGCCGGTATGGTTTTTAATACGAATCACAATAGATAATAAATGAAATAATAGTACTGCACTGTACACACACATACACACACACACACACACACACACATTACGAGTATGTGTGGGTATGTGAGGCATTGTTCAAGCAAATGTAAGACTTTCTCGTATCTGGCAACATTATACTGACACTTCCGAATATATACAGAAATGTAGCAATATAATAATGGTATATATATATATATATATATATATATATATATATATATATATATATATATATATATATATATATATATATATATATATATATATATATATATATATATATATATATATATATATATATATATATATATATATATATATATTAGACTTTACTTTTCTTTTTAATACTTTGGAAAAAATAAGAAATTTTACTATTATCTTCTATAATTATACGTCATTGGATTATCTTTCTATTAATCTTTCATTATAAGTGGTGATATTAAGCAATGCATAATGTTTAACATTGATAGAGATAGACAAAGTGACAAAGCCAAAAATACACAAAACTGTAAATAGAAATAATGCCAGAACTAGAAGCGACACCAGAATAATAGATAAAAAAAGTTTCGTTTGTCATACATTTTGGTGTGGAGAGGAGAGCAACAATTTCCTCACAGGCGCTACAGATATATTGTCCCAGGATTTACCACCACCTGTTCCTCCCCAGTGTGTGTGTGTGTGTGTGTGTGTGTGTGAGAGAGAGAGAGAGAGAGAGAGAGAGAGAGAGAGAGAGAGAGAGAGAGAGAGAGAGAGAGAGAGAGAGAGAGAGAGAGAGAGAGAGAGAGAGAGAGAGAGAGAGAGAGAGAGAGAGAGAGAGAGAGAGAGAGAGACATTGCAGATACACATTGGTCTTCATTCATTAATATAGTGTTTTAATATCAAATAATTTTATCTCTTAGTTGTATTGTTTGAAGAAAGATTATGATACCCGTATTCTTCTTCCAATTTATCATGCATATCTTTTAATGCACAAGTAATCTCTGGACACACGACCCTTCCTGCTGCTGTCTGATTCCAGCGATCAAATGAATGATGAATTTTCTTACGTCTTTAATTAATCACCTCTCTTATTATTAAATCATACTGTGCCCTTGTCCTTTTGATGTTTGTTGGCTTTCACTATACAGTTTAATGAGGAATATTCTCTATCTGGTTACGTGCTTATGTTTCTCAGTCATCTCTCTTCTTTTCCCAGTTTCATCCAGTCATGATCATTATCATTATTATCAACTATTTCTCTCTCTCACCACCTGGTATAGCATCACATCTTTTTATCTTCCCTCTCCTTCACCGGTACATTACATCTTTACATCCTTCTGCCATCAATGTGATACTTTTCGTCAACAAATATTACACTCTATTCTTACAAGCCTCCCTTTTATACATGCACATCTACAACCACTAAACCTTTTGCAGTCGTCTACCCATCATGGGTTTTCGTACTCAATCTCACGCATCCTCAATATCAATCTGTTCCTTCAATCTCCACCTTTTTCCTCATCACCATACGTCCCCTCAATTATGATTTTATACCTCCCTCATATCCTTTCCCCACAATGGTATACATCGGTTTCCTCTCCACAAACATAAACTTCTTAACTTGGGTTAAACGTCGTAACGATATCAGGAATGACCGCTCCTGTCACGCGCGTCTCGGGGGAAATAGTGTGGGACTCGTGTGTGGTATTAGGGATTGAGTTGGTGAGGTAAAAGGAGGTAGTGGAAGAAATAAAATGGAAAAGTGTCAGGTTGAAAAACGGGGAGCTATTGTATGTATGAGGGGTGAAGTGAAGGAGAGTGTTGTTGGGAAATTGTGGGAAAAGGCTAAGGAAAGAGTTTTTGGTAGAAGGTTAGAGTTGAAACATAAGCAACAAGACTGGGAGTTGGGGACTGGAGTGACTCAGTATTGGGCAAAGGCGAAACAGGAATGAGACAAGATGTATGGAGAAGCCAAGCACAATCAAATGGATTCCAACCCAGCAGAGGTAAGGGCAGGCTCAAGAGTCTAGGCCATGGTGAGGCAATGGGACAGGGCGTCGTGGCTGGCTGGGTAGGGACAGTGTGAGGCTGGAGGCAAGGACGTACAGTACCCCGATGCGCCCCTGCTTACTATTCATTTTATGCAGGAGTGAAGGAGGGCTCCGGGCCTGGCACTCCTCCCTTGCCCGGCACGCTGCCACTGCCACTCCCTTAAGTGTTTTTCTTTTGTTTTTAGTTGTTACTGGATGTCTCTTTGTCACTCTGGCTTTTTCTGCTCGGAGTGGTTTTGAGGTGATTAAAAAGGGGACATTAAATTCAAATATGGACTCATTGTCCACATACACACATACACACACACATGGAAACGCCAACACTTTTATACATACAATCCTTTTACTATTGATAATTTTCATATCAAATACTTTCTTGCCATCTGAGTAAATATTACTCACGGTGTTCCTTTTCATACAATATGCGACATCCCACCGTTATTACACAATAAACAAAAAAGTATGAAACATATACAGATTATATATATTCTTTGTAAAGATGATGTGCGGTTTGGGTTGTTATGCTTTATGAATAAAATTAGTGTACCCAGCCCTGTGAATTCACAATATTATCTCCAGTATTATAATTCAGGATATCCTTAGTCCTTCTCACTGAAGAAAGGCTGTGGTTTTTGATGAAGCTGACCTTTGGACATCATTTTACCTTTACCTGTGCTCTGCCGTCTGGAAAAATAAAATGATATTCATAGATAATTTTTACACAGGTTGTTAGTTATCCGTTTTTCGACATACTAAACTATGCGTTATTTATTTCACATTTATCACCATAACTACTCCTGATAAAAAAAAAGATATATATATAAGCATCCTTTTAATTCCGCGAGAGAACTAAAAAAAAAGTCCCCCAGACACTGGAGCGAGAACAGTGACCGTCGCTAACTGGCCTTCTAATGGAAACACATAAATATTCCAGAGCTGACGTGATCCAGGGCGATAGCTGAAGGGACGAGAAGGAAGTGAAGGTGGAGGTGGGGGAAAAAGGGAAGGAGAAAGAGGAGTAGGAGAAAGAAGAAGAGGAGATAGAGGAGGAGGAAGAGTAGTAGGAGAAAGAAGAAGAGGAGATAGAGGAGGAGGAAGAGTAGTAGGAGAAAGAAGAAGAGGAGATAGAGGAGGAGGGAGAGTAGTAGGAGAAAGAAGAAGAGGATTAGGATAAGTAGGAGAGAAGAAGAGGAGGTGTAGGAGAAAGAGAAGGAGGAAATACACTAAAAGAAAAAGTAGGAAAAAGAAGAGGAAAAAAGTATTAGACAGAAAAAGAAGAGTAGGAGCAGGAGCAAGAGATGGAGGAGTGGAAAAAAATAGGGAAATATGTATGAGGACAAGGACGAAAAAGAGAGACGAGAAGAGAACAATTAAAGAGGGAGAAGATGGACGAGAGAGAGAGAGAGAGAGAGAGAGAGAGAGAGAGAAAGAGAGAGAGAGAGAGAGAGAGAGAGAGAGAGAGAGAGAGAGAGAGAGAGAGAGAGAGAGAGAGAGAGAGAGAGAGAGAGTGAGAGTGAGAGAGAGAGAGAATATGATGATGAGATAGTGAAGGATGTGATAATGAGTGAGTGAGGGCATGAAGGGGAGTATGACGATGAGGGAGGAGAAAGGCAGAGAGGGAAGAGTGAAAAAAATAATCAGCGAGGGAGGTGGTGAAGTTGGGGTCGAGAAATACTGGTGAGAAAAAGACGAAACGTGAAGAAAATTAAAGAGAGAGTGTGTGTGTGTGACAGTGAGAGAGAGATAGAGATAGAGAGAGACAGAGACAGAAACAGAGAGATGTGTAAAAAGAAATGTAGGAACACTAGAATAATAATGAGACGAGACAAAGGGAGATTAAAGAAAAAAAGATGAAAACAGAAAAAATAATATTAAGAAAATAAATGTGGAAAATTGAATAATAACAAGTAAGAAAATATTGTAATAATTCAGATAAAACTGAAGCGCACACACACACACACACACACACACACACACACACACACACACACACACACACACACACACACACACACACACACACACACACACACACATAGATCGAGTGACACAGAGGAAATGAGAAAGATATAATGGAGAATGAGACCATGCAGAGAAGAAGAGGGGAGGTGGGGTCGGTCCAATGTGGTCTGTCCAGGCTTGCAATATGAACAGAGAGAGAGGGAGAGAAAGACTGACAACCAACCACTACTACTACTACCAACGCTACTACCACCACCACCAACACTACAACCACTACCACACTAGACCACAACCACTACTACCAACACTAAACCATTACCACCACAACCAATACCACCAACAGTACCACTACCAGACCACAACCATCACTACCACAATCACCACCACAATCACCACCACCACCACCACCACCGTTCTCTAGTTCATATACATCATTTCGGGCCGACCACCACCACCACCAAATGGGCTCTGGTTATTCCTCACAATTTATGGCGTATTATATCAAAGCTGTGACGGATATAGGAAGCTTTATCAATGGAACTTATGAAAGGGGTACTACAGTGTTGGTATAATATTGGAGTGTCTTGATTCCTCCATGGCATGCTAAGAAACAGGACTAGTGAATAAAAATTTATATCAATGGTATCCTCTTTGTTGCTTGGAATAGATTGGTGGAATTATTTGCTCCAGATTTACCAACACTATACGTGCACTCCCTTTAAATTATTTGTATATCACGGTATTATTTATAAAGGTATTGGTATATAGATTCTCTTGTGGGTGAATTGGAAGGTCTCTGATTCCTCCAAACTATGCCACGAAACATATCCCCTATTATTAGTACCATTACAAATAAAAAACATATAAAAATAAGAAAATTAAAGTGTTACCACGATCTCAGCTTCATACCCACCAAGACGAGGCAAATTTAGAGAAGTCAATGAGGCGAGGGGTTCATTTGCCCTCGCTCCGGTGTGAAATGAGGCGTCGAATCCCCCCAATCTCATTTTCAAGGATCAGGGGGGAATCCCAAGCCACTCACTCCCACTCGAGCACCACCACCCAGTCAAAGATCTCATTCACATTATCAACTCTTTATCTCTTGGGCTCTTATCTCTTGGTTCTTATCTCTTGGACTCTTATCTCTTGGTTCTTATCTCCTGGACTCTTATCTATTTTACCTTATCTTATATTTGTCTCTTATCACTGGTTCTTATTTCTATTGTTCTTATCTGTCTGGCTCTTATATCTTTGACTCTTACCTTTAACTTTTATCTCTTTGACTGTTATCTCTTTGGTTGTGATATTTTTGGCTGTTATCTCTGGTATTATAAACACCTCATATAAAAGTTCAAGTTGTCATGCATTCTTGTAGTATTATATTATTTTACTGCTATATAACTAAAATATAGATATAATAGATTATCACTATGTTGGGTTAAGGTTTTATCTAATAAGAGTTAAGTCATATACTGTATATAGAATTAGGATGTTTCTAAAAGCCCTTATTTTTCGTATGCAATGTTAGTACTCAAATAATATCTGGCTGTTGAAAATACTATATTTTTTGATAAATAATAATTTTAAGTTAATTGAAATGACGATCATTTGAAAAATTTCATAGTATCTAAATTTGGCTAACCACAGATGCTTGTCTTCGTACCCGAAATGTTAATTCCAAATCCCACAATAAAGTGTTAATTCTCTACCCTACAATAATACATTTAACACTTATAAGGAAATATGTTTTTTAATGGACTCTGTTTATTACACAATAGAGTTTTTAATCGTGTGGTTCTATGACGCTCTGCCACCATATTGTGGAGTCTGTAACATGTCGTAAAATGAAATAACTTTACACCATCGTATAGCACTGACACTGTCTGTACATCCTGTTTGGAAAGTCTAGTCCATATGGATTTACATACTCTAGTACTTGTGGTGTTGTTGGTCGTATTATATTTTCAGAAAGAGTGTCAACAGTTAGGCTTACAGTAGCCACGGAAATGAACACCTCTACTTGATAAAAAAAAAAAAAAAAAAAAAAAAAAAACTCTTTAGCAAACAGAGTAATGATAATAGAATACTACCTTCAACTGTTTACTATTAGTCATCTACGTCCTTATGTCAATAGAGGCATTGGGAGATAATATTCTTACCGGTAAAGAGAGCAAATTGTAACAGTGTCAATAATAATTATTCTCTTCCCCCCCACCCCCATTTCAGGGACAAATAATAATAATAATAATAAAATAATACTTCTGCCATCCTAGTTTAAGAGGGGAGGATAACGACACACATTCCCCCAACACATCGTAACATAAAATCTGAGATTGTCCACAGTATGAGATTACCATGGATGTCTGTCTCTCACTATATGTTCCGTCTGGCTATTACTCTGTTTCAAAAAGCCTTCATTTTATACTTGTAACTAAAATGGCTACCATCCCAGAAAACCGAACGAGAAACTACACGACGGACGGGTAGGGGGGGGGGGGGGGGGGCAGGGTATATCGGGCTGAACATTTAATTTTAAGTTAATGAATGTGATAATGTTTAGATAATGATTCCGTTATGGCAATATTTCTAGTTTCATATTTTCGTCCACTAAAGATTCCTCTACTAATTAATTAAGTAACTCGGAACCGCTAAGCAAGAAGGCAAATAAGCGTTGTTTATTTATTTTACCATCGTCATGACACACGCACACGCACACAAAAAAGGCAAGATTTTAAAGCCTAATACGCGTGCCTTTGTGTTAGACTAGTCAGTTATCTTTATTACAACCAACCAATGGGTACTGTCATCTGTATTGCCATCTATAAAGGTTGTTATATCCCTCCAGCACCAAAACCTTATATTCCCCTCACCCAGTTCTCCCTTATATTCCCCTCACCCAGTTCTCCCTTATATTCCCCTCACCCAGTTCTCCCTTATATTCCCCTCACCCAGTTCTCCCTTATATTCCCCTCACCCAGTTCTCCCTTATATTCCCCTCACCCAGTTCTCCCTTATATTCCCCTCACCAAGCTATAACCTTCCACCACAAGTGACTCTTTTCTCTGGTAGCAGTGTGGGTGTAGGATTGTTGAGGCCATAAGGGTGAGGAGGGTTCAGAGGCTTGGTAGTAGTGGAAGTGGTGTTAGTGGTGGAGTAACGACACAACATTTATGGAGGACCGAACTGTGTTGACTCATCCACCATTCCAGGACACATAATAATCCACATTTAAGGTTTTGTAGTTAGTTCATTCAGTTGTATTTCCGTTAATATACAAACAAAATCTTGTCCTGTTAATTTTTCCAATCTATAAAGTTAATTAAGAAGGGATAAGGGATATTGAAAGTAAGAAGAGAAATTTGTGTAAGAAAGTGTACATGTAATGACCCAAAGTTGTGTTTCTGTTGGACTCTCTCTTCTTTAACATGGTGTATTTTCCCAGATGCGTTTCACGGCAGTTTTTGTTGAAGGAGCCTCCACAGTGGCCCATATACAGAACGTCTAAATAAAGCCGTGGCGACCACACCATACCGCCACACCACACAACTGCTCGTATAGGCACAGCTGACGAGCCATAATACACACACATAAAAGTGAAAGATATTGAAAGCGTTTAATATGAGAAGTAAAGGGAAGGCAAACGAGGGGACAGTGACTGAATATACACAGGGCATGGTGATTGGAAAAAGGGATATTTAATTTTCTGTTTGGTACTGATAATAATGAAATATTATTCATAACACAAATGGAAATCTGATTACAAAAAGCAATAAATGTAAAAAATAACCCAGCAAGAGATTGATTAATATGTGCTCCCCTGGGAGAAATAAATCACAATATTAATTGATTTCTGTGAATGAAATATAGGTGTGGATTGTATGAGCTTGATTTATGAACATTTGTGTGATATTTGTGTGTTGCTACGCCCCAGCTAACACCACATAACAATACCACATGCAGCCACACTACATACACAATCATATCTACATTTTAACGATATAAAGCAAAAACATAAAAAACAATTCCGAATGTTTCATCTCCTCTGTTAGCTATAGGAATGTAAACTGAGGTAATCAGTGTATGTATAATGCGAGACAGACAAACAGAGAGAATGGGAAACATATATAATAAATAAAGCAAATATACAAACAAAATAAAATAATGTTGAGACAATAAAAAATAAAAAAAAGAATGTCACACGCACATAATAAAACAGACAACGAGCAAGGGACACAAGCCAGATCTCCACCCCTACTCTAATATTCAGGATGTCAGAAGATAGCCTCAGAAACTCTACCACGACTCTTTATCCCCAAACCCTGAACTTTGGAGAGCGTCTGGCTAGCCTATCTAAAACTTACCTTACCTTTCTTACCTCCCTGACTCCCTTACATTATATCTCGGTCTACTTCCCTCCTAACTTTCCTGTCTTTTTACCCTCTTTGTCTCTTTATCTGATAACTATTTCCCCTTTTGCCTCTTTATCAACTAAGTTTCTTTTTATCTGTGCCTACTTCTGTCCTAACCTACTTTCCTAATTACCTACTTCCTCTCTACATCCCTAAGAGAATTATTGCCTGCGGTGAAGTGAGCAGTAATATAAGGTTTTGGGCTTCCCTTCGGTCCCAAGCCAATGACTTTTATATCTTCGATCTTCCTTTCCTTCTGTTTCCTTCGTGCTTTAGTCTGTGCCTCGCTCCTATCTTTTTTTGTTTCCTCGTGTTACAGAGTTATCCAGTCCTAACGCGGTGATTTTAATTCTGTTTCTTCAGTAAAATTCCTCTCGACAATCCTTCAAGTTCTTCCCTGACTCTTCTTTCCTCTTCTTTTCTTCATAATTACCTCCTCAATACTTCCTTCCTTCCTTCCTAACTTTTTTTCCAATTACTACCTTAACGTCCCCTCCCTCTCCTTCCTTCTATTATCATCTTCCTTCTTTCCCAAATTCCTCCCTACTTTTCTCCAACTTCTTACATAACAATTCCTCATACGTCTACCTTCATAATCTATTTTCCTCCACATCAACCATTTTTTCCCTCCAACATCTCCCTGATTTTTCTTCCTCTTTCTGTAACTAAGCATATCTCCAGTCCTGTTTTCCTTCTAACCCACACCAATTCCTTTTTTCTTTCACCGACCCAGCCTGACCAACCCCGACCTTACTTATCACTGGTCACCTCCTCCTCCTCCTTTCTCTCCTCCTCCTCCTCCTCTTTCTCCTGCTCCTCCTCCTCCTCCTCATCTTCATCTTCATCTTTTATCATTCGTAAGGGAGATATATATTTGTACATTAAATCACACATGAGGTTAAAATTAGAAAGTGTGAGCAAAATTCCAGTTATGTCCAAAGTATGAGTGATTATATCGTGTGGGAAAGTCATTCTTCCCGGTTAGCTAAATCCAAAGCAAGCCACAAAGTTTTTCATATTATCGTGCCAGTGTAAGGCCCGATTTGAATATATTTTTGGTCAAATCTCATGTGAGTTTAGTTCCACCTACGATTTAACCCGAAGTGTGAAATAAATCTAAATGTTTGTATAATATTGTACGAGATGCAATTCTGTACCATACACCCGAACCCATACATAGATCCGAGATAGTAAGGAAGGAGTGTTGTGTGTTGTAATGATAACTGTACTGTATATTCTTGCATATTAAAATTATATATGAATACGAAACACTTTTACATCAGTCGATAATAATAATAGGAGAAGAAATTACATCGCACCTGCATTGTGTTAGGCATTGTTCCGCAGTTTTGTTTTTTTATGTATAAATTTGAACATGGAATCGACTGTAATATGTTTCGGAGTAAACTAAGCTTTACTGTAATCCGAAAAATATGCAAACAGTTTGGTTGTCCTGAAACAGACTCACCTTTTTTTTTTTTTCCACCAGTATTTATTTTCCTACATATGAAAGGACTCCCAGGCAATATATACTGAACAATATATACTTTGTCCGACTCTTTCCTTGAAAAAACAAACGTCATAAAAACTGAATCCATGATGAAGAGCTGTATGTTGATCTAGTCCACGGGAGGCAGTACAACAACATATATATAGAGATTTATATTGTAGATGACAGTAGAGTGAGTGAGTGAGTGAATGTGTGCAAATGGAAGAGTCAGTGAATTCTAGGAGTGAGCAGATATATTTTATGGTGCTTGCTTGCTTGAGGGGAAGATCACTCGAGAATGTACAGAGGAGCAAGTAGTAAGTGCAAGAAAAATATGGTTGTATATAGCAACGTCAAGTAGTTCTATGTAGTATAAGCCTTTGTATCTTTATGAATGAATCACTAGGAACCTAAAGACAATGTAAGGTGGAACGTGATTGACTGAACTTTGAGTGGTTGTGAAGTTGTTGTCATACTGTAAATAGCCATATTTTTCTTGCACATTCTACTTCCTCAACTGTACATTCTAAGTTGATTCTGTCTGCTGTTATCATATGTATGCTTCTTCACACTTCCCCCTCACCTATTCTAGATGGTCTTGCTACACCAATTGTGGGAAACGGTTTTATAGAAATTTATACACAGATTTTCACATAACCATGTAAAATACTAAACATTATAACTTTACCTAGGTACCTTTTAACTCAAATATTCACTAACTACCCATATAAAATACCAAACATTATAATTTTATGTAGGTACCTTTTAACCCAAATATTCACTAACAACCCATATAAAATACTAACCATTATAATTTTATGTAGGTACCTTTTAACCCAAATATTCACTAACTACCCATATAAAATACCAAACATTATAATTTTACCTAGGTACCTAAATTTTAACCCAAATATTCACTAACAACCCATATAAAATACTAAACATTATAATTTTATGTAGGTACCTTTTAACTCAAATATTCACTAACTAACAACACTATGTCCTGAAACGGTCACTAAGGGAGCAATAAAACTGATGTATGTTTGTGTCGTGAGCAACAACTTATAGATCTTCTCAAGTGGTAAGTACTACAATAACACTTGAGGCGTTTGTTTTCCAGGTGTTCCAGTTTTCATTCCTTCTCCATATTTCTCTTTTCACTCTCTCTCTCTTACTTTTACCTTTCGTCCATCTTTTCTTCCGACTCTCATCTTCACTGTGTTTTTACCTTTCTTTCCTATTT
>JAWZYT010004836.1:0-2500 GCA_034508575.1 Petrolisthes manimaculis
TGATTATTATTATGAGTTGCTGCAAAATCGTACACGTGTTGTTCATTATTACCAAGATATTATTTACTACGATGGAAGGAAAGAAGTGTCGGTGGATATTAATTTTGATTGTGACTGTATAGGGTTTGCAACGAGGACAAATCATACAGTATTATTGTATGATCTGGTGGTATGTGGGACTTCAACGCTTCAGCTATTTGTGTGTGTGTGTGTGTGTGTGTGTGTGTGTGTGTGTGTGTGTGTGTGTGTTCGTACATACATACATACATACACACACACATGCCTGCTTGAGTGAGAGAGGAGGGGGACGGGAGTGAGGGATGGAGTTGGGGGAGTAGGGGAGGAGGTGGAGGAGTGAGGGATGGGGTGGGGGGATTAGGGGAGGGGGGGGACAAGCAGCAATGGTGGGGCGAAGCAAGAAGGAGGGGAGGGGGGAGGGGGGGTGAAGGGGGTGTAGGAACGCCTTAGTGCAGTGTTTTTCTATTTTTATTTTTGTCATTTTTAGTTTTTTGAAGGGTATATACTCTTCCCTTCTATGGATCCCTTCCTTCTCTCTTCTTCCTTTCTTTCTTTATCTTTAATTAAGGGGTTAACTCTCTCTCTTTCTCTCTTTCTCTCTCTCTCTCTCTCTCTCTCTCTCTCTCTCTCTCTCTCTCTCTCTCTCTCCAAGCAGACATCCTTACATGCAACCACTCTCTCTCTCTCTCTCTCTCTCTCTCTCTCTCTCTCTCTCTCTCTCTCTCCAAGCAGCAATCCTTACACTCACATTGCCTCTCACCCCAACACCCCCACTCTTCCTCACCCCATTCTTCTATACCCCCCCTCATTCCCACAGACACCCTTTTTCCCTCCCACCTCCCTCTTACCTACACCCCCTCCCCTTCAAAAACCCCATCCCCCCCCCCACCACGACCCCCCCCCCCCTGCTCTCTGAAGATTATCATTCCCACAAAGATTAAATAAGGAACCCACGTGATTTAGTCGGAAAATTAGAGATAAATGAGTCCTTCAAATATTGCCACGAAACACACACCTATATAGAAGGAGCTTGTTTCGTGGTGTGGTCAGGAGGAATCAGAAGCCTCCAATTTTCACACACGATCACAGGGTCCTTAAACCGTCATGAATTCCACTGTCGTAATTGTAGTTTTTGACTCTCATTTACGTTACTGCAATGCCTGAGAGATGTAAAGAACCTCTGTGTGTGTGTGTGTGTGTATGTATGTGCGCCCGTCCAAGCTCACTCACACAGGGCAACACCATCTTATTCCCTTCAGAGAGAGAGAGAGAGAGAGAGAGAGAGAGAGAGAGAGAGAGAGAGAGAGGACAAGAAAAGCCCTTTAGTCACACCAATAATTATCATTCATGAGATTAGATTACAAAAAAGCACAATCATTTTCAACCCCAGATCATTTTTTTCCTTCTCCCTGCAGTGGGGGTAAAGTTTACTCGAGTTAATTTTAGACAACTGCAGTACAGAACTCACCACATGTCTTGAAAACAACACCTAATTTCCTGGCTTTATTTGTCCTTCTTTTCTTGTTGTGGTGAGGATAAGGAGCCTGACTCAAGCAGGAGAGAAGGGGGCGGGGCTGGACGGGGGGGGACATACTTGCTTGGAGTGCATGAGAACTGACAGGGCCGCATAAAACTGGGTGATGCTAGATGCTACTCAGGTGGGAGGGATGGGGGGAGGGGGGTTGGTGGGGGGTTGGCTGAGAGTGTGTGTGTATGTGTGTGTGTGTGTGTGGGGAGGGAGGGGAAGGAGAGTTGTGGTGGTGGTGGTAGTGCAGGGTACAGAGGGTGGGATGGTGGTGGTGGTGGTGTTGGTGGTGGTGGAGGGATGGAGGAGAGAGTGAGGGGTAGGGGGATGTGTCGTAGCTGAGTGGGACGTCTGTGGTGGTGGTGGTGGGGGTTGGGGTGGTGGGGAGAATGGGGCTTGATAGTGGGGAGGGGAATACCTTGATAATGGAGAGGGGGAGAAGAGAGAGGTTCCTAGGAGGTGATGCTGAATTAAGGAGGTAGAGGCAGTAGGGGGTAGGGGGTAGGGGAGGGGGGGAGGGGGGGGTTACTTGATACAGGGAGGAGGAGAGAAAACAGATCAGAAATAGTTGAGGGTGGTTGGTCACTGGAAGGTAGAGAGAGATAGTAATGACACAAGGGAAGGGATGGATGGATATATTACTATGGAGAAAGGAATGAGGTGAACAGGATTAATTTTATATTATTATGGAGAAAGGAATGAGGTGAACAGGAGGAATTTTATATTATTATGGAGAAAGGAATGAGGATAATAGGAGGAATTTTATAATCATGGTATAATTATGTACTGTGAAAGAGGACAAAGATACTGACAATGAAAACAATAATAAATATGGTGAAATATAAATACAGAGATGGTGATGATGCTGTACTTGGGTAGATTTTGAAGTTTAGCATCCACAAATATTAAATAAAGTATATAATAGTCAGTCAGTCGTACATGATAAGAGAATGTAAG
>JAWZYT010004836.1:10000-40770 GCA_034508575.1 Petrolisthes manimaculis
ATCAACTTCAACAACAATAGCAACAACAACAACAACAACAACAACAAACAACAACAACAAGACTCCGGAATACTTATTATATACATCCTTTGCATGAGCACTGAGCTGAGGAACAAGGATTATGAAGAGCAATTGAAGAATAAGATAAGTGTGTGTGTGGGTGTGTGGGTGTTTGTGTGTGTGTGTTGAGTGTGTGTGTGTGTGTGGGTGTGTGTGTGTGGGTGTTGAGTGTGTGTCTGTGTGTGGGGGGGGGTGTTGAGTGTGTCTGTGTGTGTGGGGGGGGGGTGTTGAGTGTGTCTGTGTGTGTGGGGGGGGGGGGGTCTGTGTGTGTGTGGGTGTGTGTGTGTTTGTGAGTGTATGTGTGGAAGAAGTCCCATTAAGGTGGCATGGTATGTATTCTTTTGAGGACACGAGTGAATTGGTGTCCTTCTGATTCCTCCAAACTATGCCAGGAAACACACTCATAAATAATTGTCTCTCTCTCTTTCCTCCTCCTACTCTACACTCAATATCACATCCTGCCACTCCTAACATCTATCCTATACTTTACACTCATATCATATCCTATCACTCATAAATAATAATCTCTCCTCCCCCCCCCCTACTCATGTCATTTCAGCCACTCATAACATCTATCTCTACTTCCTCCTACTCATAATTTTAGCCATTCATAACATCTATCCTAAACTGTCCATTCATATCATATCCTATCACTCATAATCATCGTCTCTCCTTCCTTCCCCCGCCTACTCATATAAGTTCAGTCACTCATAACATCTATCTCTCTCCTCTTCCTGTCCACTCTATCTCTCCTTTATCTTATTACACTTTTTTTCATTTTTCATTTTTTTTTTTTTTTTTTTTTTTTTTTTTTTTTTTTTTTTTTTTTTTTTTTTTTTTGGCGAATTGGATGGTCTCTGATTCCTACAAACTAAGCCTCAAAACAATACATAAAATTGTATCCCCTGGTGGTAGTAACGAGATGAATGAATGAATGAATAATTGTTTCCTGGCATAGTTTGGAGGAATCAGTAGCCTTCCAATTCACCAACGAAAAAATCACCCGCCCTTCCAATATCACCTTCAAATATTGCCATGAAACACACACACACACACACACACACACACACACACACACACACACACACACACACACACACACACACACACACACACACACACACCTATATGGAAGGAGCTTGTTTCGTGGCATGTACAGGAGGAATCAGAAGCCTCCAATTCCCATACACGATCACAGGGTCCTTACTTGGTAGACTGGACAAGGAACACACAACACAGTACGACCCGGAGGACCCTTTATGGACGACGTTTCACAGTTAGTATTATTAATTTTCAAGTCCCAACCAACACTCGGTGGAAGACGTTTGGGGAATGTCCTTTGCTTTTACTTAGTTGCCCTGGTTTTTTGTTATTTACCTTTAGTACCAGCCCCAACCAACATAACTCTGGGGAAGGTCGTCACTAAAGACCAACCATGAATTAAGTTATCAGATATCCTACACGGTGAGAAATTAATTAAAATATATATATATTGGAAAGCAACAATTACAGTAAAAATATGAAATAAAATAATGATAACGATGATAATAACATGAATAAAATGATGTCGCAAGAGAACAGAGACAATAAAGGTGATTATCATATAAAATAAATGGTGTCGGAGAAAATAAACTCAGATTTTTAAAGCGGTATCCCCTGAAATATAAAACTATACTAACGTTTTCTGTTATAACCTCGCGGCTTGATTAATTTTCTATGCTATGGGAAACTGATTGAAAACCTTGGAGAATATTGCTATTGTTTACATGTAATTATTTACTCTTATTAATTTCCCAGCATATAACTATCTTCTTAGTGGTCTTTAGTGGCAACGTTCCCCAGAGTGTTATTAGTTGGGGTTTTCACTAATAAAAAAAATAAAAAAAAAATTAAAATATTAATGTTTACTTTCGTAATATTTCTACAGTTGTTTTTTTCTATAATTATTTACTCTTATCAATTTCCCATCGTGTGTCTGATAACTTCCCCATGGAGTGTTGGTTGGGGCTTGTACTAAAGGAATTATATCAAAGAACATTAAAAAAAACTAATTATTAAAAAAACGACGGCGGCGGGGCGGTAGCGGCGGCGGCGGCGACGGCGGTGGCGGTGGAGGCGGCGGCGGCGGCGGCGGCGGCGGCGGCGGCGGCGGCGGCGGCGGCGATGACGACGACGACGAAAAAAAAAAATATAATAATAATAATAAATAAAAGAATAATAATAATGAAAAAAAAGTTAATTATTACAAAAAAAAATAAAAATAAATAAAAAACAATGTATATATTATTTTATGGGGCGGCGGCGGCGGCGTGGTCGGTGGGGCGGCGGCAACGGCGGCTGCGGCGGCAACGGCGGCTGCGGCGGCAACGGCGGCTGCGGCGGCAGCGGGGCAGCGACGGTGAGGCGACGGCGGCGGCAGCGGCGGCGGCGACGACAGCAGGGAGGGCGGCGGGGGGGGAACGGCGTAGGCGGCGGCGGCGGCGGGACGGCGGCGACGGCAGCGGTGGCGGCGGCGGTGGCGGCGGCGACGACGACGACGACGACGAAAAAAATTAATAAATCAAATAAAAAAAAAAAATAATAATAATAATAATAAAAAATATATATTATTTAAAAAAGAAAAGAAAAAAAAACTAATTATTAAAAAAAATAATAATAATAAAAAAAAAAATAATAAAAAATATATACAAATAATTTATAAAAAAAAAAGTAATTATAATAATAATAAAAAAAAAATAAAAAAAAAAATGATGACGACGACGGCAGCGGCGGCGGCGGCTTCGGCGACGGCGGCGGCGGCGACGACGACGAAAAAAATAAAAATAAAATAAAATAAAATAAAAATAAAATAAAAGATAATTATTACAAAAAAAAATTAATTGATAAAAATAAATATTAAAAAAAAATATATTATTAAAAAAAATAATTATTAAAAAATTACGGTATCGGCGGCGGCGGGGCGGCGGCAGGGCGGCGGCGGCGGCGGCGGCGGCGACGACGACGATGACGAAAAAAAAAAAAATCAATTAAAAAAATTAATAAATAAAAATTATCGTATTCATCACAATAACCATTACCTATGTTACCTTCATCACAATAACCATTACCTATGTTACCATCATCACTTTATCATCATCTCTACATTCCTAGTTACTACCACCATCCTTACTTTGTGGTGACATAATGATGATACACCCATCATATCACTACCACTACCATCCTTAACTAATATAGACTACCTACCACCATCATATCACTACCACCACCATCCTTAACTAATATAGACTACCATGTGTACAATACCCAATATAATATTATACTATACCATCACCCCTACTACCACTATCACCAGGACTACCACAATCATATCACTACCACCACCATCCCTAATATAGACTACCTACACCCATCATATCACTACCACTACCATCCCTAATATAGGCTACCATGTGTACAATCCCTAATATAATATTATACTATACCATCACCCCCACTACCACTATCACCAGGACTACCACCATCCCTAATATAGACTACCATGTGCACAATCCCTAATATAATATTATACTGTACCATCACCCCTACTACCACTATCATTAGGACTACCACCATCATATCACTACCACCACCATCCCTTATATAGACTACCATGTGTACAATCCCTAATATAATATTATACTGTACCATCACCCCCACTACCACTATCACCAGGACTACCACCATCCCTAATATAGGCTACCATGTGCACAATCCCTAATATAATATTATACTATACCATCACCCCCCACTACCACTATCACCAGCAGGACTACCACCATCCCTAATATAGGCTACCATGTGCACAATCCCTAATATAATATTATACTGTACCATCACCCCCACTACCACTATCACCAGGACTACACCTATCACCAGGACTACCACCATCCCCACTATAACCATCATCACCATCCAAACTACCATCACCATCACCATCACCATATTTTATTTTATTTTTTCCACTGAATAATCACACTCGCATAACTGTCCTATATAAAATAATAATAGACTTCAGTTATATACATATGTAAGTACCGGTACATCGGTTTGTACTTATTATAAACACATAACAATAGAAGGAATAAATGAGCGGTATTCATTATTTAAACGAGTATAATGTAATAAGCCGTGGGAGGTAAAAAAAATATCACTCCTGCGTGAAAAGGTAAACAAAGACTGCCAGTAGCGGCCATCCCGATTCCCGCCAAGTTCCGGCTCCCTCCGGCTCATCAACTTTCAACCAATGATTGCATTTATTCTGGATGGGTTGGATATGTTTAAACAGGAGGTAATTAAAGCCTGACAACCCTTAAAGACGTGTTAGCACTGTCGAGTGAATTAACACAGAACTAATGACATTATAGCTGGGAATAACAGACCATATCAAATTGTCGAGGAAGCCAACCGCGAAAGACCCGATCGGGCTCGAGGAAGCCAACGGGTTAAAGGACCCTGCTGTGCTGTAGTCAGGAAAGTGGAGGTAAACGAGTCCTTCAAATATTGCCACGAATCACACACATCTAAAATTATGGAAGGAGCTTGTTTCGTGGCATAGTCAGGAGGAATCGGAAGCCTCCAATTTTCATACACGATCACAGGGTCCTTAAAAAAATGTTATTATTGCCATCTCATTTATCACCAATTTTCTGACTACATCACAGGGTCCCTTAATGTATGGGGTTGGTAAATCTGGAGCAACTGATTCCTCCAAACTATTCCAAGCAATTAACAGGTCACCAATATTTTGGTTATCCTGGTCCTGTTTCCTGGCATACTTTGGAGGAATCAACAAGACACTCCAATGTACTAAATGTATAAATATTCCCTTATCTTAAAGAAATGTTATTATTTGTAGACTCATATATCTCCAATTTTCTTACTCTTGTGGTAACGTTTGGTGACAGAGAAAGTGTTGTTGTTGTTGGTACTCGTGGTGGTGTGTGTGTGTGTGTGTGTGAAAGTGATGACAGGTGAACAGACAAACAGACAGACAGACAGACAGGTGTGAAAGGTATAGAGTAGGTGAAGGGAAGAACATTATTATTTTTATTTTGTTATTATTATTATTATTATTTTTTGGTGGGGGTGGGGGAAGGGTTTATTATTTATTATTTGGAGGGCTATTCTGTATTCCTCCATAAACTGTATTCTGTATTCCTCCATGAAACAAAAATGTACTTAGTGATGCAGTCAGAAAATATGCATGGAAGTTTGTGAGGCCTTTAAATATTGCCACGAAACACAGACACACACACACACACACACACAGACACACACACACACCGATTATGGAAGGAGCTTGTTTCGTGGCGTAGTCAGTAAGAATGAGCAGACGCCACTAATAAGTCTCATGATTGCCTTTCGGTATTTATGGTTTGTGAAGGGAGTTAGGGGGTTGGGGGAGGGGGAGGTATGAGGGTTGTGGGAGGGGAGTTGAGGGAGGGGGAGGTATGAGGGTTGGGGGAGGGGGAGGTATGAGGGTTGTGGGAGGGGGAGGTATGAGGGTTGGGGGAGGGGGGGTTGGGGTTGGGGGAGGGGGGGTATGAGGGTTGGGGGAGGGGGTTATGAGGGGCTAGGGAGCAGGGAAAGGTTGTTGTTGTTGTTGTTGTTATTTGCAAGACCACTTAACTAAAGGGAGATAGATACTCTTTGTCTTTGTGGTATATTTGGAAGACTTTACTGTTTACATCCAAACTATCCCAGGAAACAAAACAAAATATCCTCAGTGTTACAATAAATTAGTTGTTGTGTTGCGTGATGAAGTTGGGTGGAATCAACAAAAAATATCTTCCCTTCATGTCCTCAGTGTTACTATCAAATGTATTATACACTTTTCACTTAATTAAGCGGAGATTTTCTCGTTGGTAAATTTGAAGGCTACTGATTCCTCCAAACTATGCCAGGAAACAACAGATGCACTCAATGGTAAAGTCATGGTCTAATGTACAGTACTGCAACACCTTCCAATGAGATGGCTTCGAAAAATGATCCGACTCTATAGCTGTTGGGTGTGCAATTTTGGTTCATAAAATTAACTCAAAATAGCTCGCTTTTATTCACCAGGTTGCAGAACATTAGACCATGACTTTACAGTACAATATAGTTAAGCCATGTCGTAGTAAGATTTCCATGAACTGAAACCTTCACTGAATATTGTCAGTTTATAAAAGAAAGATCTTTGACCGATTGCATAAATTATATCAACTAAATCTAATATCTGAAATTTATAGATGTAAAGTAACTGCTGCACCACCAGTTTTATAGGAACTTATGGAACGCCACCCTCGTTTTGGTGGATTTAAGTACCGTAGGTCATAATGTAAATAAAAACTGGTCTGTATTCTCGTGTTTCATTCTGTTATGTTTTTTTCGTGATGTGTGTGTGTGTGTGTGTGTGTGTGTGTGTGTATTTTCTTGGTTCCGCCTACCCTTATGTTTTGTTGCCTGTCTTTTGCTTGACGTCATGGTGCAATTAATTAAAAGAAAACAAGAACATGAAGGAAAACCCTTCAAAAGCTCCGGCTCTTAATGATTCAAGTGAAATGAGTGAGTGAATGAGTGAGTGAGTTGAACCCCTTTTAAGAAATGGTCGACCCAAGAAGAATTGAGTGAGTGAGTGAGTGAGTGAGTCAGTTGAATCTCTTTTAAGAAGTTGTCGCCCCAAGAAGAAGAACAAGAACAAGAATAAGAACAATAATTACGATAAGACCTTGAGCTCTCGGCTGAGGACGGAGCTAAAAAGAAAAGATGTAAAGTATCAAAAAGAAGGAAGAAAGTAAACTGTATATACAGTAAATGTAAACTTTTTAAATCCATTTCTTGGCCACTATTTTACTCATCAGAGACACATACGATGACTTACACTATCAGTAATAATTGTCCTAATGAAAATAATGTTGTAAATAAGTTTGCATTGGTACAATTATCAAACGCTTCTTAATTAATTTAGTACCCTCGTGATGTAGTCAGAAAATTGGAGGTAAGTGAGTCCTTCAAACATTGCCACAAAACACCACCTACAATAAAGTATTAAAGCAGCTTGTTTCGTGGCATACTCAGGAGGAATCAGTGGCCACCGTATCTGAAACACTATTCACAGGGTCCCGTAATTGAAGGTTCGGACACACAGTAATGCGGTCTCACAAACCAATGGAAACTCTCAAAGCATTAGTGACGTGATGTGCGGGGTGCCCACTGTTGACCAATCACCAAACAGGAAGGGAGTGACGTCACGTGCAGTGGGCGGGGACACGGTGAAACTGACTTGAGAGTTGGAGACGAGAGAGAGGACTACAACAGACAACGACTGGACTTAGTTGAGGGAAGACGTGTGTGTGGGTGGTTGCTGCTTCCTCCTCACTCGCTCGCTCCCTCTCACGTTCGCTGACTTTGGTGTGATAAGTGTGTGTGTGTGTTATTGCCAGCACGTGGATTCATTGCATTGATACCGTGACTAAAGTGTTGAATCATCTATCCTGGGAGTGAAAATTTATGAACAATGTATATCCTTTTGTCACCATCGGTCCAAGGAATGGATAAGGGATACTTGAAGATTCATTGCCATCACGTCATAAAATGGTAACAACAGTGCTAAGGCTTGTGTCTGTGGCCGGCCATGTTGTTGTCGTCTGAGGAATATCTATATAGTGCTTGGAACAGTTAGTAAGGAATTTGAGTGTGTTTGGAACAGTCAGTAAGGCATTTATTGAGTGTTGTTTTTGTTGGTGGTGGTTGTGGGTGTGTTTGATCCTTTGGGTGAAGAGTGATGGCACGTGTGGACCTCAGGACGGACTGGTGTCGAAAATACACAAGATAATAATTATACGTATTACTGGAGTGTTGAAAGATTCTCACCGGTGTGTGGCTTGATAGAAACAGAAGATTGACGAAGAAAGTTTGAGGATACCGTATGTCAGCACATTTTTTAAGAAGCAGCGGAGAGATTTCGTAGAAGTGTCGGAAAAAGTTGTACAAATAATCTTTAGTACGGTAGGTAAATGAAAAATTCTGGTTAATAATAAACTAGAATTATGAGAGACAACGAAGTGTGAGTGACAAATTCACTTATATTTACATAGACTTGGAAAGGACATTTTGTGCATCCCTTCCCAACCAAAGATAAACAAACGATAAAGTTACAAAGTTCATCAAGGAATCAGGGAACCACACGAATGTATTTAGTGTAAGGGACATATTGTGGTATTTACTGTGGCTTACATTAATTGGACTCTGGAGATGTCACCCATTCCACCACCACAAGTTGGAGTGAGTGTGGAGGGTGAGAGGAAGTCGGGAACGAGAGAGGTATGAACATTTATAAAGTCGGGACCGAAAGAGAAGTTAGTGAAGTCGGGACCAAGAGAGAAGTGAAGTTAGTGAAACAGAGACCGAAAGAGAGGTATGAAATTTAGTGAAATTAGGAACGAGAGAGAAGTGAATTCGGGACCGAAAGAGAGGAACCGAGAAAAAGTAAAGTTGTGAAGTTGGGTCCGAGAGAAAAAAGTAAACTGGGACCGAGAAGTTAGTAAAGTCGAGAGAGGAATGAAGTTAGTAAAGTCAGGAAAGAGACGAAGTTGCAACCTAGAGAGTGAAAAGTGAAATTAATGAAGTTGGGACCGAGAGAGAGAAGTAAAGTTAATGAAGTTGGGACCTAGAGAGAAGCGAAGTTGGGACAGAGTGAGGAATGTACAGTGAAGTCGTGAAGAACCATTAGGCTAAATAACCTAGTTAGCCTAGTACCAGCCACCAGGACTATAGTTACCAGTGAGGAAATAATATAACCAAGTACTATACACGTGAATGAGACAAACATACAGACAGGCACACACAAAGAGAGAGAGAGAGGGTACGGTAACCTAACCAAACCACAATGGATCCGAGGGAGTGGTTCAATCTTCGCCACTTGTACCGAACCAGTAGTCGGTTTGCTTCAACAGCCAGGATGGAGTCCAAGTTTAATCTGGCACGCTGCAGTCAAGGTAAGGCTGGATGGTGTTTTGTCTCTGTTAGTTCCTTTTTCTCTCTTTTGTCTATGTGTTTCTCTCTGTTTCTGTGTTCTGTTTGTGACCATAGCAGGATTAGGCTATATGTCACGATTTTTTTCTGTCTGTTAGTTTCTTTTTCTCTCTTTTGTCTGTGTTTCTCTGTTTCTGTGTTCTGTTTGTAACCATAGCAGGATTAGGCTATATGTCACGAAATGGAAGACAATTTGTTCTCGACTTTTATTGTTATCATGTATTATTCCCTGTTTTTTTATAAGTATACATCAGCTGGTGGTATAGTCTCTTCCACTTCCATCACTTCAGCGTTGTCATGTGTATAGGTCACGTATTTTTAGTCAGTAGGAGTCGGTGTGAGGAGTAGCCTAATTAAAGGAGTGGTGTGGTGTTGTATGGAGGCAGAGGAAGGGTGGGCCTAGTGTGGGGACTGTAGCCTAAGCAGTAACTCGTTTCTAACATATACATAAAATGGTATAAAAACTGTATGTTGTATTGTAAACATGACCCGTGTTACATCACAACATTTCGGTGGTAACGAACCTAATAATAAGAATGTTGTATTGTAGTTACGCAGTCTTAAATTGTCCATAATTATGTTGTAAACCTTCGAAAATAATAACAACGTGTGTGTGTGTACGAATTCTTTTGGCCAACAGTACACACCAACACTGCTGTACCATTCCCTTCAAAATCGTATAAAATCCTATCCCATCCCGCTAGGCTGTATACCTGTGGATCACCTAAGATTCCTGTACTTATATCTTGGCGTTACACTCGACAATTTTCCGTACAACCAGGCGTGACAGCCAAGAGGGAGGCGTATTGTTACTGTGTAAATTATAACACTTGTATTTGTGATATTGGTTGTTATTTGTGGTATTATGTGTGTGTGTGTTTTTTTTTTTTTTTTTTTTTTTTTTGTATTGGTTCTAGCCTAAAGTACATAGTGGAAGCGTTTGGCGTCCAGCAGTAACCGTCCTCACTCATGCTTCTCTATCTTATATATAGCTCCTTCTCTTGTTATTTATTCGTCTCAATCTTTCACCGTCTGAGCATCTGCCTGTCACTCCCTCCCCTTCCCTCCCTCCCTCTTCCCACCCCGTTCCCTCCCCTCCCTTCTCTTCCTTCTCTTCCTCCCCCGTTCCCTCCCCCGTTCCCTCCCTTCCCTCCTCTTCCTCCCCCGTTCCCTCCCCTCCCTTCTCTCCCTCTCCCCTCCCAGCTGTCGAAGTCGTCATATGGGGTAAGATTTCGTTGAGGTGTTCTCCGTTGGACTGGTGGTGGTACTGTACGGCTGACTCTGTGCTGGGTTGTGGTTTGGGGGGGATGGTAGCCTATAGGGGCGTATTCAAGAACCACACACACGCACACACATTCAGAAGAGACACGCACACACACACACACACACATACATACACGCTCACACACACATATTCAGAAGACACGCACACACTACACACTCACTTACCCACTCACTCAGAAGATACAAATACACATACCTACACACGCCCACACACAATGGATAATACTGAATATTTGAACAACGTAACTTTCCTGTGACATTATTTACACTTTTAAGGTTATTACAAGCATATTGCCTAGTACCTATGTTGTTGTTGTTGTTGTTTATATGGGAAAATATTAATAATTTACACACCTGAACCTCGAAGTATTTTTTCCAGCTAATATAAAATGATCTTGTGACGCTTATAATCCCTTAAGGGGTTATGTGATGTAGTTAGAAAATTGGAGGTAAATGAGTCCTTCAAATTGTATCACGAAACACACACAAAACTATAGGGAAGGAGCGTGTTTGTTTCCTGCCATAGTCTAAATGAATCAGAAGCCTCCAATTAATTATCATCATACACAATCACAGGGTAAAAAAAAAAACACACACACACACACACAGGGTCCTTACCAAGAGTCCACACAACATTAGCCAAGTGAGTTACCAAGACACATGAGCCACCAGAATGTCTTATTACGGTGTTCAAAGCCAGAAACGACAGATGGGTTGAGTTGGGTTGGTTTGACGAGTTGGGGTGAGCGTTCTTTAAGCCACAAACCAACAAACAACCCATTACCTAACCAACACCCATTGATGTTCTCCACCTTTCTTTCTTTCTTCACCATTCGTCGTTTTGTTTGTCCAATGTGTATAATATGATGCTATAAAATTACGTAAACAAACGCATTATTTAAGGGACCCTGCATGTATGTGATGTAGTCGGAAAATTGGAGGTAAATGAGTCCTTTATATAGTACCACAAAACACACACACACACACATACATAGCTTACCCACCTACTGTAAATAGATGAAGTGTGTTTCGTGGCATAATCAGGAGGAATCGGCAGAAGCCCCCAATTCTCATAGGCCTAAACGATCATAGGGTCATTAAGGGGTACAAAACCATTAGGCCTACCCAAGCAAGAATCTATATTATTGTCCACCTTCCTTCTTTCCTTCCTTCCCCATTCGTCTTGTTGTCTGTCCATTGTAATATAATAATAATACTATAAATGACATGAACAAACGTATTATTATGGGTATAGTAAAATGTTGTTGTAAATTTATCTGGTGTAACTGATTCCTACACGCTATTCCAAGCCACAACAGGACACCATTATATTTGTTAATCTGGTCCTGTTTCCTGGCATATATAATCTCTCTCTCTCTCTCTCTCTCTCTCTCTCTGGACTGAACTGAACTGAACACGGACTCCCCCTTCCCCCCTCCTCCCCCTCACACACTGACAGTTATATGACATTACGCAGTTAACACAGGTAAACATATATTAAATTTAATTATATATATTGTTTTGTGCAGGTGTTAATTCACTAAGGTTTCCCTCTCTGAATAAAATGCTGTGATAATATTGATCCCTCAGCGGTCTATTGGTCGGAACGTGATTGCACATCCACCTACTGATCTGTGAAAACGTAAATAAACTGTGCTTTTAATTTTTTCCTGGATAAAATGAGACCGTGTGTGTGTGTGTGTGTGTGTGTGTGTGTGTGTGTGTGTTCTTATCTTTACCTAATTGTTCTTACCTATTAGTGTGTGTGTGTGTATGGTGGGGGGTGGTTTTTACCTCTATTTGTGTGTGTGTGTGTGTGTGGTGGGGAGTGGTTCTTACCTCGCCTAACCTATTTGTTCTTACTTATGTGTGTGTGTGTGTGTGTGTGTCCAACGAGCCGTGACGCCACCTCGTTCTGCATGGTGTGGCGTGGCGAGGTGTGGTGTGGTGTGTCGTGTTGGTGCAGTCATGGAAATTCATATATACACACAGCACAGATTTATGGTCACGCAAACAAGCTGTCGTTCCCCTTACTACTGGACACCTCATACATACAGGAAACCCTCAATATACAATGAATTATGTACAGTCACGAGCACCGATAAGTATCCAGGTGCATGTGCTTCGAATACCTACCTACCTAGAGAGACAGTAAAATATATACACAAAAATAACATCTCCATTGGAATTATAGTTCGTTGGTGAATTGGTGGACTGTTCTAAGCTTCAAACCTCTAAATCTGTATAGTTATTAGTGCTCGTGGTGACTGTACGTGTATCCACCAATTCCCTTTATACACACACACTCCAGAAGTCCCCCTCACTGAAGATCACCAACTGTTTTCCCGTCCCACAGTTATCCATTACAACACAGATGAAAAATTACTTGTATCCACCAATTCACTTTACACTCGCACTCCATGTAGCATTCCCCCTCTCTGATGACCACCAACTGTTTTCCCAGCCCACAGTTTCTCGTCCACCACACAGACTAAACTTAAGGGATTTTCTGAGCTTGTATTAAAAGGTTGTTGGTGTTATATTTACTAATCTTGTATCGAGGGTGTAGGCCACTAGATATGTGTATTAAATGGTTCTTGGCATCCACAATATCACACTGATTATTTAATGCTGGTAGTGGTGTTAGTGGTAGTGATGTTGGTGTTAGTGGTATTAGGCGTGGTTGTATTGGTGTTGGTAGTCGTAACAGTGGTGGTAGTGGTAGTGATGTTAGTGGTATTAGGCGTGGTTGTAGTGGTGTTGGTAGTCGTAACAGTGGTGGTAGTGGTAGTGATGTTGATGTTAGTGGTATTAGGAGTGGTTGTAGTGGTATTGGTGGTCGTAACAGTGGTGGTAGTGGTAGTGATGTTGATGTTAGTGGTATTAGGAGTGGTTGTAGTGGTATTGGTGGTCGTAACAGTGGTGGTAGTGGTAGTGATGTTGGTGTTAGTGGTCTTAGCAGTGGTTGTAGTGGTGTTGGTAGTCGTAACAGTGGTGGTAGTGGTAGTGATGTTGGTGTTAGTGGTATTAGGCGTGGTTGTAGTGGTGTTGGTAGTCGTAACAGTGGTGGTAGTGGTAGTGATGTTGGTGTTAGTGGTCTTAGCAGTGGTTGTAGTGGTGTTATAGGTCGTAACGGTAGTGGTAGTGATGTTTATGTGATAGTGATCGTAACAGTGGTAGTGCATGGTGGTGTTGATGGTGACTGCACTATTATTAGGAGGGCCGCGTTGGTCGGTATTGTTGTTGTGGTGTTGGTGATGATGATGATAGTGATGATGATGATGATGATGATAACAACGGTACGCTATTCTCGTGATGATACTGAAGGGCTAGTGGTCCGTGGCTGACTGAGACCATAGACAGATAAACATACACACAAACAGACAGACAGAGGAGGTCAGTAAGCAATAGGAAGGATATAGCTGTTGTGGTTGTACATTATTTATACCTGGAACTACTAGCCTATATAGTTGTGATGATGGGGTCTTGGTTGTAAGTACATGTTGACTGGGTGAATATATCTGTTCCTTTTCTATTCATTTTAGTACAATTGCTCTCGTCTCTTGTTAGGTTAGGTTAGGTCACACTCGCAGCTCAATGTTATGTTTGGGTAGAGTTGGTTAGGTTAGGTTAGTTGTGGTCGTGATTCCTGGGACGATAGAGTATGTTAGGTTAGATTATATTAAGTTTGGTTTGCTATGGTTAGGGGTTTGATGGTTAGGTGTTACGATAGTTAGGTGGGACGATAGAACAGCCTAGTATACAGTATAGTGTGGATAGTATTAGAGCTAAAAGTGATACAAGACTTATTGGTTATGACTGAAGATGCTTACACACACACACAAGTCAGCACCATCTTCAAGACTTGCTGTTGTTGCTGACGTCTCACTTGACCTCAGCACAAACACACACACACACATCACTTTAGAGAGGGGTTGTGTTAGGTTGTGTTGTGTTGGGTTGGGATGTGTTATGTTGTGTTGTGTAGTGATGGGATGTGTTGGGTTGGGATGTGTTGGGTTGAATTAGGTTAGGTTGGGTTGGGTTTGATTAGGTTAGGTTGGGTTGGGTTTGATTAGGTTAGGTTGGGTTGGGATGTGTATTGTTGTGTTGTGTAGTGATGGGCAAGTCAGCTCTCATCTGTCTACTCCTCTTCTTCCTTTCTGTGTGCTGTTATTTGTGTGTTAATATGAAACGGTTTGTAACGGGGTAGGCTAGATAAACTTTTGGTACATTGGAGTGCCTCGATTCCACCAAAAATATGCCAGGAAACATGACCAGATTAACTGTTGTCTGGAATAGTTTGGAGGATTCAGTTGCTCCCGTTCTAATGTTGGAAAATATAAAAACACGTCAGTCGTTTATGGATTAATTAATACAGAAAGAGTCGGTACTGTAGGAGATTATTTACTTTTTGATAGTGAGATAGCAAGTGTGTGTGTGTGTAATGGGTTCTGGGAGATATGAGATTAGTGTGTGTGTAAGTAAAATAGGTTGAGGTAGGTAAGGGATTGCTATGTGTGTGTGTGTGTGTAATGGGTTGAGGGAAAGAAGTAGGTGGTACAGATTGGCAGAGGAAATGATGACAGATGAGAACGAGGAAAACTAGAAGAGTGTTTGGTGTCATTAGTGAAGTGGTGATGGCCCGAGTCATCAGTAGTAATGAGTAGTTACCGATACAAAGTAGGAGAAGATACCGAACCAAGAGTAACGAGGTGGGGGGGGGGAGGGAGCCGTAACTGTGGGGGGTGAGGGGGGCAGGTGATAGATAGTATATTCTTGGTTGCGTTTGAGTGCTTTGATTAATTCCTCCTCCAATGTATGCCAGGAAACAGGACCAGCAGGTGAATAAAAAAATATATTATGGTGGTCATTTGTTGCTTGCTTTAGTTTAGTTGGGTGAGGTAGGTGTGTGTGTATTGGGTGAGGCAGGTGGGCGTGTGTGTGAGTGTTGGGTGAAGCAGGTGGGCTGGTGTGTGTGTATGTGTGTGTGAGGTAGGCAGGCAGGTGGGTGGGTTGATAGGTGTGGCAGGTGGGCTGGTGTGTGTGTATGTGTGTGTGAGGTAGGCAGGCAGGTGGGTGGGTTGATAGGTGTGGCAGGTGGGCTGGTGTGTGTGTATGTGTGTGTGAGGTAGGCAGGCAGGTGGGTGGGTTGATAGGTGTGGTGGTTAAGACAGGTTGAGTGTCTCTGCCTTGCTCTCTGACCTCACCAACAACAACACAAAGTCATCGCTTCCTCACTCCCCTCCATTCATCTCCTTTCCTCCTCCTTCACTTCCCATAGCCTACACTTCTCTCCTTTCTTCCTCTCTTTCCTTTCCTCCTCTCTTTCACTTCCCATACACTTCTCTCATTTCTTCCTCTCTTTCCTTTCCCCTACACTTCTTTCCTTTCTTCTTCTCTTTCCTTTCCTCCTCTCTTTCACTTCCCCTACACTTCTCTCCTTTCTTCCTCTTTTTCCTTTCCTCCTCTCCTTCACTTCCCCTACACTTCTCTCGTTTCTTCCTCTTTCCTTTCCTACTGTCTTTCTCTTCCTCTCCTATCCTCCTCTTCTTTCCATTCATCTTCTTTCCTCCTTCACTTTCTGCTACACTCCTCTCCTTTCCTCCTCTCTCACACATGCTACTCCATCAAAGTCATGAGTATACCTGTGTGTGTGTGTGTGTGTGTGTGTGTGTGTGTGTGTGTGTTAATTAAGGACCCTGTGTATGAGACTTGGTGGCTTCTGATTCCTCCTGACTATGCCATGAAACAAGCTCCTTCAATGTAGGTGGGTGTGTTTCGTGATAATATTTGAATGCCTCAGTAAACTCCAATTTTCTGACTACATCACGAGGTCCCTTAATTAAGGTGGTAATTCCCTTTTGGTACATTGGAGTGTCTTGACTCCTCCAAAGTATGCCAGGAAACAGGCCAAAGTTAACAAAAAATAATGGTGTTCTATTGCTTAGAATAGTTTGGAGGAATCATTTACTCCAGATTTACTAAAAACAAAACATGCCCCTTAAGATGGTCATTCTTTTTTGTTACATTGGAGTGCCTTGATTCCTCCAAAGTATGCTGGGAAACATGCAGGACCAGAAGAGCAAAAATAATGATGTTCTGTTGCTTGAAATAGTTTGGAGGAATCACTTACTCCAGATTTACTAATAACAAAACTTGCCCCTTAAGATGGTAATTCTTTTTTGTTGCATAGGAGTGCTTTGATTCCTCCTAAGTAAGCTGGGAAACAGGACCAGAAGAGCAAAAATAATGATGTTCTGTTGCTTGAAATAGTTTGGAGGAATCACTTACTCCACATTTACTAAAAACAAAATCAGTCCCTTAAGTATCCCCATCACTTTATAATACCTGAGCCAGTCATCACCACAAGGCTCACCTCTGTAACCTTAGCACGTGCTGGGGCCAACAGGAAGAAGATTCACTGTGTAGGGGTGGAACAGTGGTGGTGGTGGTAGTAGTAGTGGTGGTGGTGGTGGTGTGGATGGTTGTTTTGGTAGTGGTGGTGGTGAGGATGGTGGTTGTAGTAGTAGTGGTGGTGGTGAGGATGGTGGTTGTATTAGTAGTAGTAGTGGTGGTGGTGGTGGTTGTATTAGTAGTATTAGTAGTAGTAGTGGTGGTGGTGGTTGTAGTGGTAGTATTGTGGGTTGTAGTCTTGGTAAAAATGGTAGTGGTTATTATTTCATATACTGACATAGCCTACTACTCATGTATATCCTCTTGACTTCTATATACAGTAGTGTTGCTATAAGTGTGACAGTGTTTGTGAGTGTTGATGGTGGGATTGTGCAGGACTTAGGGTGTTGTGTGTGTGTGTGTGTGTGTGTGTGTGATGGTGTAGGACCTGGGTTGCTGTATGTGTGTGTGTGTGTGTGTGTGTGTGTGTGTTCCATTAAGAAGCTGGTAAAGTATGTGTGTGTGTGTTCCATTGAGAAGCTGGTAAAGTATGTGTGTGTGTGTGTGTGTGTGTGTTCCGTTGAGAAGCTGGTAAACTGTGTGTGTGTGTGTGTGTGCATTCCAGGTACAGCTAACAATTGGGTACAGCAGGTGAATCAGCGACGTGTACAAGCAATTAACGAGTGTACAATTAGAGAAGTGTTCATGTACCGTTGATGTACACACACACACACACACACACACACACCGAGAGGGTAAACACTGCCACACGAAATTGTACGAAGAATTTGTTGTATGTACATTCCTGTGTAACCCTTGAACACAGTAAACCCAAGTGGAACACAAATGAACACAACACAACACAACAAGATCAATAAAAACAAATGTACAGTCAAGAGCACTACTAAGTATACAGGTTTGGTTGAAGCTTTGAACACTCCACCACCAATTCATCAAACCAACTCATTTCAATGGAGATCTTAACTGTGTATTTATGTTATTTAGTGTTTCTAGGTATTCGAAGCACACCTCCTGAATGTTTATTAGTGCTTGTGACTGTACATTCTATTCCTTTGGTGTACACATAGGGGGAGTGTGTGTGTGTGTGTGTGTGTGTGTAACAGGAGGTGAGGTGTACACAGGTGGTGGTGCTGTTGGTCCTCCTCCTCCTCCTCCTCCATCTCCAACTTCTCCTCCTCCACCACCTCCTTCTCCTTCTCCTTCACTCTCACGCTCCAATGCACCCTGTCTCCCCCCTCCCCCCTTGTGTGTGTGTGTGTGTGTGTGTGTGTGTGTGTGTGTGTACATGTGTGTGTGTGTGTACATGTACCAACTAACACGTTTTAATTACCGCTACACCACCACAATTACCTCCTATGACACAACACCAACACCACCACCTTACCTTCCCACAGCCTCGTTTGGAGCCACTTGATTCCTCCAGTGTGATGCCAGGAAACAGGACCAAAGGAACGAATTACAATGGACTGGTTGTTGCTTTGGATTAGTTTGGAGGAATCAGTTGCTCCTCCAGATTTTTTCCAACACACAATCATGTACTAGGCTGCCCTCGTAATTAATGACCTTGGTGTAATTATGCCATCACGTTATGTTTGGATAATTATTACTGTTATGATTAAGAACGGTGTATTGTTTGTGATGACTGAAACGGTACATTGCGTGCTGGTAAAGTATATATATAGTACTGTACATTACACACACATACATACACACACACATACATACACACATATCAACATACATACACACTGTCCCTTCGCCACACACACACACACTATCACACTCACACACACACACACAAACAAAGTCCACACACAACACAGTCTCTCTTTCAGTTTCACACACACACACACACACACACACACACACACACACACACACACACACACACACACACACACACACACACACACACACACACACACACACACACACACACACACACACACACACAATCTACCGTACCGTACGATTGATTCCCTGCCCTGTCAAACTAACTCGCTAGCTACAGTTTATACGGTCTGTCTGTCTGGCCCTCATGTTCACCAACCACCGTTTAGTGTGATGTGGAGAACTAACACTTACCACCACCACCACCATCACCACCACCACCACTACGATGCCATGGCGTGTACTTCCGCTACGTTCTGTTCATTCGGCCAGAGAAGCTGAGAGAGAGAGAGAGAGAGAGAGAGAGAGAGAGAGAGAGGGGAGGGAGGGGCTGAGGCTGAATGTGTATGTGTTTGTGATTTTGTGTGTGAGAGAGAGAGGGGGAGGGGCTGAGGCTGAATGTGTATGTGTATGTTTGTGATTTTGTGTGTTTGTGTGTATTAGAGAGAGAGAGGCTGACTGTGTGTATGTGTGATTTTGTGTGTGTGTGAGAGAGGGAAAGGAAGAGAATTTAACGGTGTGTGAGAGACAGATAAAGAGAGAGAGATTGAGAGAAAAAGAGATAGAGAGGCTGTATGGGAAAGAAAGACTGAAGGAGTGAGGCTTTTGAGAGATAGAACACAACTCACCATCACCACCACCACAAATCACCACCACCACCACCACCACCACCACTAGAATACTACTACCACAACATTCATCACCACCAACACCACAACATTCATCACCAACACCAACATCACAACTCATCACAACAAACAACAACACTCTTCATCACATAACAAATCACCACTTCCCTTCGTCACCTCTACATTGAGCTCCACATAACACCGACGACGACGATAACACCACCGCTGCAGATATTAAAGCATGACGCGTTTTACGGAAGTACAAGGTATTATTACACGCTGCTCCTCCCGTAAAGTGTGTGTGTCTCTGTGTGTGTGTGTCTCTGTGTGTGTGTGTGTGTGTGTGTCTGTGTGTGTGTCTGTGTGTGTGTCTGTGTCTGTGTGTGTCTGTGTGTGTGTGTCTCTCTCTGTGTGTGTGTGTGTGACTATTTCGGGATTATAGGCTTGGTTTCAGTAGCATATAATTTTTTTTTGTGAGGCTTCGAGATCATTGAGTGAAGCTATAAATAAATCAGGAGCTGCCTAGATATGGACCCTAAATTCTCATAATGTTTATACTTTTCATCTCTTTTTTACTTCCCTTTTACACCTGTTTATATATTGTACTTGTTATTTTTTCATCCTTTCCACACACACACACACACACACATCGATCCCATCTCATGCCAAAATTAAACCTTTGTACATATTCAATCGTCCATCAGTCTCCTTCCAAGACCCAATTTCGTCACCTTTCTTCCATCTATTGTTTCGTCCTGTCCATCCGACGAACGAAAATTGCGGACCCTCTCAAGTCGTCCCTCTCCCCACCTATATCTAATTTTGCACTTTGATGGGGGTATTGAGTTTTGCCAGCGTTGTGTTACAGGTGGTGTTAACGGGAGTGTGTTGTTGTGGTGGTGTTGGTGAAGGTGTGTTTGTAGGGGTGGTGTGTTGGTGGTGCGTTCGTAGTTGTAGTGGTGGTTGTGGGGTATGTGGATTGTGTTGTTGTTTTTGGTGGTGTATTCGTAGTGGTGGTGTTCGTTGTGTGTTCGTGTTGGTGTTAGTGGTGTGTTCGTGGTGTTGGTTTTGAGAACGTGTTTGTTGTGGTGGTGTTGGGGGAGTGTTTAGTAATATTAGTAGTAGTGATGTCTTAGGAATCAGGGGTTCGACATTTCTACCACCACAGACGATGACCCACTAAAAATTAATAGGCAACACTTTATAACGAATGGAGAACTTGCATAATTTTTGTTGTTTGTGTCTGAGAGAGGGAGAGAGAGAGAGAGAAAGAGAGAGAGAGGGAGAGAGAGAGGGAGAGATGAGGGGAGGGAGCGCCGTGCCCTCAGTCAGTCAGTCAGGTGTGTGTGTGTGGGCCTTGAGTTGCGAGTGCTTGCTTTTGAGGTGCTTGCTCTCTTGTTAGTTCTGGTGGGCGGAGGCCGTTGTTTACCGTGGGTGTAGCCAGGTGGGTGGGTGTGTGTGTGTGTGTGTGTTTGTGTGTGTTTCTGTGTTTGAGAGAGAGAGGAATACGGTTACATTAATTTCTCTCATTTGTTCTGTTTACACAATGAGTTGCCAGATTATAACACACACTTGGACGTGGTAATGATCTCTCCTCGTTACCATTGATTCTTCTTGCATTAGCTGGCGTCACAGTCCCTAATTTGCTTTCATCAGTCAGATTCTCTCTCTCACGGTGTAATATTTGCATGTTTGTGTTTACTGCAGGCAGGGGGGAATGGGAGTGATGCATGTTTTGTTGTGCATGGAAGGTTTGTTTGTTTACCTGTGTTTTCAGCTTGTAAGAATTCCCTCATTTTCTTACACTGATAACGTTAGGCAAGACGTGTGGAGAAGGTGGTGCTCTAGTGGATGTGTGTGTGTGTGTGTGTGTGTGTGTGTGTGTGTGTGTGTGTGTGTGTGTGTGTGTCCTCAGCCTTAACCTACAATATACAACAAACACCTAAATAAGAGTAAACATGACTGTGCCCCCACCCCCATCATACAACCATACAGTACAGTATTGTGGTCGAGGTATGTTGTGTGTGTTACTTGTGATTCTGGGCCTCAGTCAGTCAGTCATCTTGGTGTGGTCGTCGAAGGCCAATCAATCGTACACAAAACACATCTCTCACCAGGATTGATTCTTTAGGGTTTAACTGCAGTGATAGTCCAGATCTGATGTGATGCGTGTGTTGTGTTGTTGTTGTGTGTGTGTGTGGTATAGAGAGCATAGCAGGGGTGTGTGTGTGTGGTAGGGAGCATAGAAGGGGTGTGTGTGTGGTATAGAGAGCATAGTAGGGGGTTGGTGGTAGGGAGCATAGGTGTGTGTGTGTGGTATAGAGCATAGAAGGTGTGTGTGTGTGGTATAGAGAGCTTAGAAGATGTGTGTGTGTATGTGTAGTAGAGAGCAACCATTAATGTGTGGTAGAAATGGAGTGTAGGGATGGCAGATAACTTCATATACCGCTATACATTTCAGGGACAATTTCTCAAGTGTTTTGATTTGGCTTATCAAGAAAATAGATAGGTAGGTGGATGTGTAAATATTTGAACCATCATGCCAAAAACGGATTCATCACCGAGATTAAAAACTATAGAACCATAAGTTATTTTAACAACTGGGAGACACTGCGATCCATACAAACACTTATATTATTTCTGTCAGCAGCAGGTGCATTAAAGATCTTCTTCTTCTTCTTCTTCTTCTTCTTCTTCTTCTTCTTCTTCTTCTTCTTCTTCTTCTTCCCCCGTGATGTGGTCAGAAAAATGAAGATTAACGAGTCCTTCAAATATTGCCACGAAACACACACACATAGGAATAGGGTGACAGACGTGGGAGGGGGTAGAAAGTCTGTCTCTTATTCCCGCATCTCCCTAACCCCCGCCAAGCCTGTCCTCTAGTCCAGCAACTCCCTAACCCCCCCCCCAAGCCTGTCCCCTTATTCCCGCACCCCCTTACATAATTAATCAGTCACTGAGGGGAAGGGAAGGGGGGAACGGTCAACATAAACCCCTGCAGGTGATGTGATGTGGTTTGAGAGAAGGTTTTGAGCGTCCATCAGCCCACAGTGATTTCCTCAGTCACGTTCCACACTTTGATGGATGGATGGAGTCGGATGAAGTCGGATCTCGTGTGTGGGGGGAAGGGGGGAAGCGTGATGTATCGTATCCCAAATTCCACCTTACGGTCCGGATTAGTCTTGGGAAGTGTGTGTGTGTGTGTGTGTGTGGACCAATGAACGGAAGGAAGGAGGGAGGGAAGGATGTACGGAAGGAAGGAGGGACGGAGGGACGGACGGAAGGAAGGAGGGAGGAAGGGAGGGAAGAAGAAGAAATGCTGAGAAAAGCGGAAATAGTGTGTGTGTTGGATTGATTCTCTGGATGTTGAGATGGACAGCGTGACCGACAACCTACCCAGGAAGGAAGGTAAGAAAGTGTGGATGGTGATGCAGAAGGAAGGATGGATGTTGTGTGTGTGTGTGTTAAGAGAGATGTGTGTGTGTGTGTGTTAAGGTAGGTGTGTGTGTGTTAAGGTAGGTGTGTGTGTGTTAAGGTAGGTGTGTGTGTGTTAAGGTAGGTGTGTGTGTTAAGGTAGGTGTGTGTGTGTGTGTTAAGGTAGGTGTGTGTGTGTGTGTTAAGAGAGATGTGTGTGTGTGTGTGTGTGTGTGTGTGTGTAAGTGATTTAAGAGAGATGTAGAGAGGGTTGTGTTGGTGTGTTGTGTTGTGTTGTGTTGGTGAGTGTGATAGGCTGGTGTCCATCAGATCCTCGACGTCAAGTGTTGTGAAGTAACGGTGGGTGTGAAGGAAGGTTGGTGTTTGTTGGTGTGAAGGAAGGTTGGTGTTTGTGGGTGTGAAGGAAGGTTGGTGTTTGTGGGTGTGAAGGAAAGTTGGTGTTTGTTGGTGTGATGGAAGGTTGGTGTTTGTTGGTGTGAAGGAAGGTTGGTGTTTGTTGGTGTGATGGAAGGTTGGTGTTTTGTTGCTTCTATACCGTCGACCAACAACAGTCAATGATGGATGCAGTGATGGATACCATATATATATATATACTGCACCAACCAACACTCTACGTCATTCCATACTTCATGATACTTCTCTCCTTTTATCGCCTCCTCTTCTTCCTTCTCTTTCTTACTTCATGACACTTCTCTCCTACTATCTTCTCTTTTATCTAATTCCTTCTTCTTCTTCCTTCTCCTCTTCTTCCTCCTCCTCCTGAACGGTGTGTAATATTGTGTGCTTTTTTTTTTTTTTTTTTTTTTTTTTTTTTTTTTTTTTTTTTAGCTGTAAGTTATGTTTCAATATAAAACATACATTGGAATCATTAGGTTTCTTATGTATGTAGTTGGTATATCATTGTCTATATAGTGCATGAATGTGTGTGTGTGAGTACAGGGAGATGTGTGTATGTGTTGTAATATGTAACGTGTGTGTTCGTCTTGTATCGTAATATGTGAGTGTTGTATTATGTAATGTATGTGTGTTGTATCTGTGATGGTTGTAATGGGTTGTAAGGTTCAGTGACAGACACACCTAATGGACCAGCTGCCTTCACTCTAATACTCACACAGATTAATGCTCTATATGTCTGTGTGTGTGTGTGTGTGTGTGTGTGTGTTGTACTTTATTTCGTGCAATTTCGTGTGTGCGTGTGTGTGTGTGCATGTTGTAATTTATTTCGTGCTCGTGTGTCATGTATCTTATGTGTGTGTGTGTGTGTATTGTATCTTATAACGTGTGTGTGTGTATTGTATCCTAGAACGTTAGTGTGTGTGTATTTTATCTTATAACGTGTATGTGTGTGTGTTTCATTTATCTCCGCTGACGGAAGTACTGACAAGATAGTATTTATATTTCCCGGTGTTCATGTGTTGATATAAACGTGTGTGTGTGTGTGTGTGTGTGTGTGTGTGTGTGTGTGTGTGTGTGTGTAATGGTCGAGTGGAAGGAAACAAGAGAGAAAGAGAGAGGGGGAGAGATAGATAGATAGATAGCCAGAGAGGGATTGAAAGGAAAGGAATGGCGTTAGTAAATGATATTATATAAAAGACGAGAATAATGTTGTGTATGTATGAGGCTTGGTGAGGCGTGGTGAGGTGTGGTGAGGTGAGGTGAAGTGAGGTAAGGTGATGGTCGAGTACACAGTGTCACTATTGTCTCAGCTTCAGGTGTGACAGTATTCAGATTAGGTAGGTGTCAGAGCCAGTAGACCCTCACACACACACACACAGACACACACACACACACACACACACACACACACACACACACACACACAAATGTTATGGGATACAATACACAGACACACACCTTACAGGATACAATACACATTTCACAATAGAACACACACACACACACACACACTTTATAAGATACAACACACACACACACTTACACACTGACTATATGACACATGATTTGTATATATATTTTTTTATAATGTGCCTGTAGAGATAATGCAAAAATTATAATATTTTCTACTGTTGCTGTGTGTGTGTGTGTGTGTGTGTGTGTGTGTGTGTTTGTTTGTGTGTGTGTGTGTGTGTGTACAGTTGCCAGCACTTGTAACGGGTATACAAGAAAAAGATCGGTGACTATTACCAGGTATAATATAATAAGTACTGACAACTGTACATACATACGTACTCAGAACCTATAACCTTTGTATGGATAGGTGTTATTGGTTTCAGATAATTACATTCATCCTTACAACTATAGGTTCTGGGTGATCCATTGATGAAATACGAGTGTTTACTTTGGAGCAGCTGCCAGATATTGCATGCCACACACCAGCAAATTTAGTTGCAGTTTTTTTCTTGGGTAACTGTATTGTTCGTGTCTGAGTTACGGACCACATATAGACTGAAAATCCCTGGCGTAGACGACACACACACACAGAGAGAAGGTCAAGTGTCTCTCACAAATTTCACGCCCAGAAAATTATGCAAGTAATCATCAGAGAGGGAAAAAGATTACTGGACTGCAACGCTACACACATTGATGATTGGGTTGGTGGTGTGGAGAGGAAATTATGCGATGGAGGAAAAGGAAGGATGAGTTGCTGGTGTTAGTTAGTTAGTTAGTTACCACAACCACACCAAAACCATACCTACACCACCATTACTACCACAACCACACACACCACCCACACCAATACCACAACCCACTACCACCACCACACACACCTCCACCACTACCACTACCACAACCACTACCACTGTACTACGTAACGCTATAACATTCCCCTCACCGTGACCATTGACCGTACGCCCCCCCTCTCCCCCCCCACACACACACCCTTCTACCCCCCCCCCCCCCCACACACCTGATAGCTGGGTTTGGTCACGGGCCGCTCCCATATTCATTCACCTGTTATTTTCCTTTTTTTTTTTTTTTAGTTTTTTCTTCGTTTTTATTTATTGTTGTCTTTATTATTATTGTTGTTGTTATTTTTATTTTATTAGTATTTTTATTCATTATTATTATTATTATTGTTATTATGTTATTTTTTTATTAAGGCTCTCGTTTACCAAAAGTAAACATTGACGTCACAGAATATAAACCTTGAATTATTACGTCACAAGAATATAAAACTCGAAGATGATGCTATTCAGGACCCAAATAATGATGATAATAGTCGTAAATAGTGAAGAGATGATAGTAGTAATGATGATAGTAGTAAATAGTGGAAGGGCGATAGTAATAATGATGATGATAGTAGTAAATAGTGGAGGGGGAGATAGTAAACGCGACTTACTATGAGTGGCTTTCACTTTTCTGACTATCATCTTTTATTATCTATTAACCTCTCAATCACCTACTTCCTCTGGCGCCATGTGACCTCGCTGTTTGAGGCTCCTAATATCATCCTTCTATCCATTAATCAATCCTTCAATCAATCAATCAAATCCATCTTTTGGTAAATTGGAGTAAAAGTTATTCCTATTTTTTTTAGGGACCCTGTGATGTCGTAAGAAAATAAATTTGAGGTAAATGAGTCCTTCATATAATGCCACGAAACACACACACCTATAGGGAAGGAGTGCATGTGTTTCGTGGCATAGTCAGGTGGAATCAGAAGCCTCCAATTCTCATACATGATCACAGGGACCTTAACGAAACACACCACATCATTGTTTACTAATTAGTACAGTTGGAGTGCCTCTATTCCTCCAAAGTATGTCAGGAAACAGGACCAGGTGAACAAACATAGTGGTGTCCTGTTGCTGGGAGGAATCAGTTGCTCCAGATTTACCCCAATAACGCTGTACTCCCTCCCTCCCTCCCTTCCCTAAACCACGAGGTACAGTGAATGTCCGGTGGGGTCTGAACCTGACATTATCTTGTCATCAGTGTGTGTGTGTGTGTGTTGAGGGATGACGTGGGCTCTCCTCGTCTCTCTCTCTCTCTCACACACACACACGCGCGCAATGAGAGAGAGAGAGAGAGAGAGAGAGAGAGAGAGAGAGAGAGAGAGAGAGAGAGAGAGAGAGTTTTTGTAGGTGAAGATAAGTATATTATTTTTGATTTGGGAACACAAGGAAAGAATAAAGGATAGTGAGTGAATTCGAAGTGCAGAAGGGATTGAGGAACTACAAAGGAAAGAGAACCTCCCTAGGCCTGGAAGACCCTGTAGGATGAAGGAAAAGCGATAGAGAGGTGGAACAACAAACACGCGAAGGAGACAGAAGGAAAGGAAGGAGAAGGTGATAGAATGGTGGGAAAGCAAGGAAAAAGAAGGAAAAGAAGGACAGATAAAAGATGATAAGAGAGATGGGACAACAAGCACACGAAGGAAAAAGAAGGAAAAGAAGGACAGATAAAAGGTGATAAGAGAGATAAGACAACAAGCACACGGAAACAGAAGGGAAGGAAGGAGGTGATAAAGTGATAGGAGAGCGAGCAAGCAAGCAAGCAAGCAAGCAAGCAAGCAAGCACACGGAGGAGACAGACAGACAGACAGAAGGAGGGAAGAGACGAGCTGATGAGGGAGGGTTACTGCCTGAATGTAGGGACGGTATACTTCAAGTGGAGAGAGGAAATGAGCGTGTAACCAAGGTGTAATAGGAGGGTGGGTGGCTCTGGACTGACGGTCGTAATGGAAGCCAGATGTTTCCCCTCTTGATGTGTATTTGTCACCCACCTCACGTTGTCTTGTGTGGGAACAACACCAATACACTATACTGTAACTATATACATTCTCTCTCACGTTCATACCCGCTATGTAGGCTAGACAGTACACACATACAAATACACAACACACACACATACATATGATTCTCAGACACACACATTCACACAACACACACATAGGATACTCACACACACACACACACACACACACACACACACACACACACACACACACACACACACACACACACACACACACACACACACACACACACACACACACACACACACACACACACACACACACACACACATACATTCACACACTTACATATTCACTTACTCATACACATAACACACACACATACGATACTCAGACACACACACACATTTTCACACTCTTACATATTCACACATATATTATATTCACACACACACACACACACACACACACACACACACACACACACACACACACACACACATAGGTACTGTATTGTGTTGGGGGTTCTGGAGCACCTGCAGGATTCCTCTATAAACTGTTCCAAGCAGAAGGACACCATTATGTTTTTGTTAATCTGGCTTCTAGTGGTGTTTGGTGATGACTGATATGGTGGGGATTGTGTTGTAGTGGTGATTGTGGTGTAGTTTTGGTGATGGTGTAGTTTTGATGATGGTGTGTTGTGGTGATGGTGTGTATTGGAGATGGTAGTGTTGTGATGTTTGTGTTGTTGTGGTGATGGTGTAGTTATAAGGGTTGTGTTGTGTTGTATTGTTGTAATGGTCTGGAGGTGGTCAAGTCAGTGTGGTAATGGTGTAGTTGTGTTGTAGTTATGAGGGTTGTGTATGTTGTGTTGTAGTTATGAGGGTTGTGTGTTGTTGTGTTGTTGTGTTGTTGTGGTAAGGGTCTGGATGTGGTCAGGTCAGTGTGGTAATGGTGTAGTTGTGTTGTAGTTATGAGGGTTGTATGTTGTGTGTTGTGTTGTGTTGTTGTGGTAAGGGTCTGGAGGTGGTCAGGTGAGTGGTGTGGTCTTCCCTCTCACTGCGTCCCTCCAGATGGTCGTCATGGCTGGCCCTCTAAGGTGCCTCCTCTGTCATATGGGAACCTTTCTCTTCTATTGCACTAACATAATAATAATAATCACATTTTATTATGCACCATTACATTATTACACTATTATGGTATTGTAGTATTTTCTTAATCAGATTTTATTTCTTTTTGACATTTCATTATTGATGTTTTATTTAGTCACATTTTATTATTTACCATTACAATATTACACTATTATGGTATTGCAGTATTTTCTTAATCAGATTTTATTTCTTTTTGACATTTCATTATTGCTGTTTTATTTAGTCACATTTTATTATTTACCATTACATTATTACAGTATTTTCTAAATCAGATTTTAATATTTATTTTTGCTATTTCATTATCGCTGTATTTAATTTAGTTGCATTTTATTATTTACATAATTGCATTATTTGTCAGTTTATTTATGCATTATTAAATTATCATGTCTTTCTTTCGAAGTGAAGTGTTAATTGATAACTTTCTTCTGTTCTACTTGTGACTTATGTTGTTTTTGTAAGTCGGATTCAGTTCCTCCAACATTTGTTATATATTTGTTGACTTTTGATATAATTACGAATCAACAACACACACACACACACACACACACAAACACACACACACGCACGCATACACACACACACACACACACACACACATCAAGTATTCCACCAGTTTGCCACAAGACGAGCCACTAACAGCCTATAATGAGTCGCCCACCTAACTGTCACACTGGGGTCAGCTGTTACCGTGTATTAAACAGGGAGTGAACGGGGCTGTGTGGTCTGTATGTTTGTTGTGTTACCCTACTCGTACTGTACATTCACTCGCTTTAGTGCACTCGTCATTCACTCGCTTGCTCCATTTGTAACTAACTAACTCACTCGCTCGTTCATTTTTTCACTCTCCATTTGTCACTCGCTCGCTCGCTCATTCACTCGTTCACTCGCTCCACTTGTCACTCACTCACTCGCTCATTCACTTGCTGCACTATAGTCATTCACTCGCTCATTCACTGGCTTCATTCTTTATTCACTCATTCACTTTTTCCATTCGTCACTTGCTCACTTATTCGATTCGTCTTCTCATACTATCAGTGTTGTAACTACAGGTAAATGTGTGTGTGTGTGTGTGTGTGTGTGTGTGTGTGTGTGTGTGTGTTTGTTATAATAGTGTGTGTGTGTGTATGTGAGTGAGGGTGTATGCAAGTGTATGTGTGTGTGTTGCGTGTATGTACTTGTTATAATAGTGTGTGTGTGTGTGTGTGTGTGTGTGTGTGTGTGTGTGTGTGTGTGTGTGTGTGTGTGTGTGTTTGTTATAATAGTGTGTGTGTGTGTATGTGAGTGAGGGTGTATGCAAGTGTATGTGTGTGTGTTGCGTGTATGTACTTGTTATAATAGTGTGAGTGATTGTGTGTGTGTGTGTGTGTGTGTGTGTGTGTGTGAAGGGGGGGACACATCCATCACCCGTCGCCTCCCACAGGTAAGGAAGGGAGTCACCGCAGGCCGCCCATTACTTCCTTTTCTCCTCCAGGTACAGTTGTTGTCTCCACTTGTAACGAGCACAGCGTCTTGGAGGTTTTTGCGTTTTGTGGTACAGCTGGGTTTTTGTTACATTGGGAGTGTTTTGATTCCTCCAAAGTATATAATTATGCCAGGAAACAGGACCATATGAACCAAAATATAATCGAGTTCTTTCTGTTGCTTGGAATAGTTTGGAGGATTCAGTTGCTCCAGATTTACCAACATAAAAAAAAACATGAAGAGAAAAACATTGACGATTACCACTTAAAATTCTAAAACAATAAAAAAATATAGAGCCTTTATTTAAGAACTGGTAGTTGTGGGGGTGGGGCGGGGTGGGGGTGAGTTTGATGTTGTTTGGGGGGTGTAGGTGTGGATGGGGTTGGGGTTGGGGTTAGGGGAGGGAGTGACTTGGTGGTAGTGGCGATGGTAGTAGTGATGGTTGGTGATGGTGATGGTATAGTGGTTTTGGTGATGGTGGTAGTGGTTGTGGTGTTGGTAGTGGTTGTGATGGTGGTAGTGGTGTTGGTAGTGATGGTGTTGTGGTGTTAGTTATGGTGATGGTGATAGTGGTGTTGGTAGTGATGGTGGTAATGGTGTTGGTAGTGATGGTGTTAGTTATGATGATGGTGGTAGTGGTGTTGGTAGTGATGATGTTGTGCGAAATTGTTGTTTTCATTCCGTTCGGTCTGATGTGAAGGAACAGTGAAGAGCAGTGTTAACTTAACC